>JANZLF010000002.1:26425814-26441075 GCA_026546835.1 Erythroxylum foetidum
TTGTTATTGTTATTAATTTAGTAGTAGTTGTTGTTATTATTATTATTATCATTATTATTATTACTCTTATATTATTCGATATTTCATAATAATTTGTAATTGTTATTATTTGTGCCCATTTCAAGTAACACAAATAGTTCATAATAAAATTGTCAATTAATTACATATTTCTAATCATATTAAGGACCAGGGGCATTTTTGTCATTGTCACCATTTATTCGTTCTGCCCATTGCAACCAAACACATTCTGTTTACGGGATGGGGACAAAAATTTATGTTCTGTCCACCACAACTAAACACCTCACTGTCTCCTGTTTTTGTTCCGTTCTGTCCTGTTCCGTTCCGTCTCCAGATACCATAGACAGCAACCATACGTAGCGTAAAGGCCGGACAAAAGAATCACAAGACTCAAAGGAAGAGGAATTCATCAAAGGCGCTGAAGATTGAAGAATCAAAGAATGATGATTCCAGTGAGTCAGAACAGGAGACGAGTGAAGAAGATGACGAGCTATCCTTCATTTCTAAGAAGATCAGATGGATGTGGAAGAAGGAGTCCAAAGGAAATCAAATCTTCAAAAAGAACGGCAAAGATGATGGGAAGATAGAGAAAACATCCATCATATGCTACAAGTGCAACAAACCAGGACGTTACAAGTCCGAGTGTCCAACATTAAAGAAGAAACCAAAGAAGAGTAGAGAAGGTAAGAAAAGCATGATGGCAACCTGGGAGGCTCTAGATTTATCCGAATCAGACAGGAGGTCTGAGTCTTCAAAACATGCAAATATATGTCTAGTAGCTGAAGAGGAAAGTGATGAGGAGGTAACTTCTAAATATGATGATTTGCATGATGTATATTCTGAACTACTAGAAGATTCTCATGCTATTTTGAAACAGTACAAACTGTTGAAGAAAAAGTATGTAGAAAATTTGAAACATATTGAAGAAATAGAAAGAGAGAATACCTGCTTGAAAAAGCAAGTAGAGGAAATTCAGAAAAAGAAAGTAATAGATAGATCTGAAGAGATCAATCAACTGAAAATTAGGATCAAGAGTCTTTCAGCTGATCTTGCTACCTTTACTGAAAGTACCAAGAAAATGAATGATATGTTAGGAAAGTGTAGACATCCGAGTGATAAAACCGGATTAGGGTTTAATAGAGAAAGGTTTCAACAGAAAAAGAAGTTTTTCTTTCAGAAAAAGAAGTTTCATCAATCTTATTTTCATCAAAAATCTTATCAAATGCATCACTATCATTCTATGCATTTTACTAACCCTAAAGGACCCAAGAAAATATGGGTACCGAAAAATAAAATAATATCTCTTGTAGATATCCTTCCTTGGAAGAGGCAGCAAACACTATTGATATTTGGGCAGTGGATGCTCGCGATACATGACGAGAACAAGGTCTATGTTCCTAGATCTTCAAAATAAGAAGGGAGGATCGGTGACTTTTGGAGACAACTAGCAGGGCAAGATAATTGGAATCGGTAAAATAGGTAAAGATTCCTTTGCATGTATTGATAATGTGCTGCTAGTTGATGGTTTAAAATACAATTTGATTAGTGTCAGTCAATTATGTGATTCTGGTTTTGAAGTGTTCTTCAATCAAAATTCTTGTGAAGTCAAAAAAAAGGATGAGTCCATATTCTTTTCTACCAAAAGACAAAACAATCTTTACAAAATCAATTTGGAAGATTATCAAAATTAACATATTTCCTGTTTTATATCTACTGATCAAGAAAAATTGATTTGGCATAAAAAGCTAGGTCATTTCAGTTTTAAACATATTTCCAAGTTAATTAAACATGATTTGGTAAGGGATTTACCAAAAATATCTTTTAATAAGGATTTCTTTTGTGAAAGTTGTCAAAAAGGAAAACAGGTTAAAACAACATTTACTTCTAAAAATGTTGTAACTTCTTCTAGACCTCTAGAGTTATTACATATGGATTTATTTGATCCAACTAGAACATTGAGTCTTGGCGGAAAGAGGTATGGTCTTGTTATTGTCGATGATTTTACTAAATTTTATTGGATATTATTTTTATCATATAAAGATAAGTCTTTTAAAGTCCTATCCAAAAATTTAGAGATTGAGAAAGGAATGTCTATAGCTAGTATTAGAAGTGATCATGATGGTGAGTTTGAAAATTAGAAGTTCAGAATGTACTGTGAAGAGAATGGAATTTTCCAGAATTTCTCTACCTCTAGAACTCCACAACAGGATGGAGTTGTTGAAAGGAAGAATATGATGATTTAGGAAATGGCTAGGACTATGCTGTGTGAGATGAATCTTCCTAGGTGCTTCTGGGCAGAAGCTGTGAATACATCATGTTATATTCAAAATAGAATAATTCTGCAACCTTTGTTGAAGAAAACTCCATATGAGTTATGGAATGGCAGGAAACCTAATATATCCTACTTCCATTACAAGTGCTCTATATTGAATACAAAGGAAAGTCTGGATAAATTTGACTTTAAGAGTTATTCTGGAATTTTTCTAGACTATTCTTTATCAACAAAAGCCTATAGGGTTTACAACTTTACCTCTAAGACTGTTGAGGAAACCATTCATGTCAAGTTTGATGATAGTTCTCAACCAAGTAGGAGAGATGATCCTGATAATGAAACCCTTTCAGTACCCTTGGTTGATAATGAAGAATTATCACAATAAGAAATTTCCTTAGACAAAGTTGAAGATATTTTTGAGACTCTTGATTTGAAGAGAGATTAGAAATATAAGAGTTCTCATCCAGGAGAGTTGATTATAGGACAGACCTTAGAAGGTGTGCAGACTAGGTCCAAATTCAGAAGAGAAGCAAATAGTGCATTTATTTCTGAAATAGAGCCTAAGAAAATTGATGAAGCTTGGATTTTAGCCATGCAAGAGGAGCTAAATCAGTTTACTATGAATAAAGTTTGGTCCTTAATTCCCAGACCACCGAAAAAATTTGTCATAGGAACTAGATGGGTTTTTAAGAATAAGTTGGATGAATTTGTAACATCCCGTCCCCATATTAAGGGTTAGGACATAAAATTTCAATGCATGTAAGCTCAAAGAGAGATTAAGGAGATGCATTTTTCTTGCTCATACATAATGTTAGCATATATGCACATGAATATTGAATCTTTGCACAAAAATAAGTGTACACATATTCATTGACAACTTCTAGGCATGATTATTTTTAGATGTGATTTTATTGAAAATAAGAAGTAAAGGAAGTAGAGAGGGTGATCTTAGTATGAGTTGTGATAAGGAAAGATTCAGAAATAAAATTGGTAGTGATATGGAAAATGTTCATTGAATATGCTTCAGCCTTTTAGCCACAATGTTTTTTCTGGTTGTCCAAACGAGATGATTCTTAATTTGGATTAATATAGAGATATATGGTTACATTTTGTATGCAGACATTGAATTTCAATTCTGTCTCTAAGAGTCTCAAAATCTGTCATGATGAATGTAAAATCCTCAGACTTTAGGGGCAAATTTAGGATTGATATAAAGAGATTTTAGCTAATATGCCTTCTGGAAAGTTGTAGATCTTTTTTTTAGCTTTCCAAAGGTATATAGTATGAAAATTTTAGACATCGGAGTCAAAATTTATGATCCTTATAAGGGGTGACATTCTGGTAAAAGTAAGACGCAAAAGTGAGACGCAAAAATAAGACGAAGTGAAAGTAAGACGAAGCAAAAGTAAGATGATGCAAAAAGTGAGACGATAAAGAAGTCAGAAGATAGAATTGGCCTTCTAGGTCTTCATGAAAGTTGAAGAAATCGAAGTCCTCTTTCCAATAGTCTAAAAACAAAGTCAATCTGACATTTGTAGTTAGAGTTATGGCAATCACGCCAAGGCATGTACAATATGAGTAATGATATGAACATGTTGGATTCTTTTGACTGTAACTTTTCCTCTAGACCTCCAAATAACTTGATTATTAAACCATTCGAATCGTAAGTCATTTATGTACATCTTCACTAAACATCATAACTATCTAAAATGAATGGAGAAATATTGAGTGAAAAGAGTGGGACAGATGTAGTGAGTGTGGTCTTAAAGGAGTATGAACTGGTGTTATTCTACTGAACATACTTCAGTATTTTGATGATATCTTGATCTGTAAAGTTCCAAATGAGATGATTTTTAATTTTTAGTAAACTAGAAACATATGGCTACAAATTGTATGAAGAGATTATATTCTGAATTGGACTCTAAGAGTTTCAATGTTTGGATGGAAATGGAGTATAGGGTACTGTCTCGGAATAAAAGCAGTCTGGAGATATTGGAGTATAACTTTCACACTACTGAACCAAATTGAATGCTTTTGGTGTCATTGGAAACGTAAGATAATAGAGAAGAGTCTTATAGAAGAAAGTGTTATGTTAGAATGATCAAGGGTGCTTTTGGCAAGGCACTTAAGTTTAGAAGACATAGGGCATAAATGGAAGGGCGAATGAGACAATTCTCAATCATTAATGGCATAATTGGAAGAAGAAGTGTTGTCTTGCCTATAAATGGAGTAGAAACTCATGAATGGAAAGAAGTAGAAGGGAAGAACGAAAATTCTAGAGGAAAGAGAGAGAGAATGTCATAAAAAAAGAGAGAGAGAATGTCATAAAAAAAGAGAGAGAGAAGTATAAAGAGAAGAAGAGAAAGAGAGAAAAGAAAAAGAGACAAAGAAAAGAAAAAGAGACAACAAGTTAGGGTTTCACATTCCGTAGCCTACAAGAGAGATTTTGGAGCAGATCAAGAAGGGAAACAAGTAGAGAAAGAGAAGAGCTTCCCTTTGAGCCAAGTATTCCTTCATTTGGTGAAGAAGGAAGGTAAGATAATTTTGAATCTTTTGAATTTTTGGAAGGATTATAGTTCATTGAGTTAAGAAAATGTTGGGTTAAGTATTCTAGAACCAATTTTAATAATTTTTAAATTATGGGATTTTCAATTGGATTCCTATTGGATGATGATTTGAATATTTTGAGATCATGTGAGGTTAGAAAAGAGATGATGAGAAATTAAGTTATGATATAAAGTAACCCAGTGTTCTTGAGGTGTAAGCTTATGAATAAGCTAGACAAATGCATAGGGTAAAGATTGAAGGGAGGATTTAAAAAGCTCATATACAGATGAAGTGTAAGTCTAAGTTCAATTAGAAACCTATGAATTTTAAAATGGGAATGAGCATAATAGGTGTTCTAGAACATATGCCCGGGATTGTCATTGAGCATGCATTATACATGGGCCATTATTACAATTGTGCATAAATGAATGTTTTTACTTGTGCAATTATTGATGAGTGTACAATGTGTGTCTTGCATAAATAGGTTATGCAGGTCAAGTGTTCACGTTCAGGCGTTCCCAGAAATTGAAATCAAATGCTAATCTGGAGCGTACTGTGAGTAGACTTAAATGGTCTTACTATTTGTTTGCTTTGTTTATGTTATTAATTGAGTGATTATGAATGTGAATGTGATTGTTAAATGTGTTATGAATATGTAATTGTATTTGTATATGAATGTAATCATGAATTTTCCACTTCAATGTGGAATGTCAGACTAAGGTCCGATGACATGTGAAAGTGAGTAAATAGGAGCATGCAAATGTGAGTGATCCATTCCATTGCATGAATGCGTGAAATATAATGGCAGTTTTGACCAGAGTAGCCATAGAATAGAGCTTAAAGCTCAACAAGGGAAAACGAGCCTCGAGCTCATAAGTAATTCAGAGCCTCAGACTCAATGTTTAATGAGCCATGTATCCCCCAAGTGGATAAGGGATAGTTATTAATGAGCCCTATATGGGACAATGTAGGCACTCAGTCACACCAAAATAACAAATGAAAAGTGAGTCTCATGTGCATTGCATATGCATAATATGAATGATTAAGTGTATTGAATGTGAAGTGTGAAATGTGCGATGATGTGATTTATGTGTTTTGTGACTGGGTGAGCCATCGATGATGGTCACTCATTAAGTTCACAAAACTCACCCAGAATTTGCAATTTTTTTCAGGGATCAAAAGAATACCTCGTTAGGCCAACGGGAGTATATCTACTGCATTCAAGTGAAGAATAGAGGTCGAGATCGGTTCGCGTCTGCATTATATTTTCCTATTTTGTATCGAATTGCAATTTTTGCAACTCATTATATAAATTTGTATTATGCAATGACTTAAATGTTTTATATTTGTGAAAGGGCCACTAATGGCTATCGAAATTTTTATCGATGGTTTTGTGTTATTGATTTTTAAAAAAATTAAGTAGATTTTTGAATGATCGAGTGTTTTAACACGTCACCCTCACGGGTTACGGACTCGGATATCACCATCGATGTCGAGCTCAGGTCTTGCGGGAGTGGGGTGCTACAATATATATATATATATTTGTTTGTGTTTTTGTGTGTGTGTGTGTGTGTATGAATTATTGTTATCATCATAAATTGTGACATTGTCTTTTTTTTTAATAAAAAATGGAGCTCCTTAGTATTGAGTCATGGTCTTATTCTTGTGGTATCTAAAATTGATTTAGGTTAAAAATCTTAATAGTCATTCCTATTTTTCTTTCTATAGATCAATCAAAAGTAGAACCTTACACTTTGAGATACTAAGTTCAACATGAAGGAGTTAATTCCTCCCATGATTTAATATTCATGGTTACGAACATGCATTAGAACTCATTCTCATATTCATCAAAAAAATCATCATTATTATCATATGCACAAATGATATTTATACATATAGATTGACACATGTATACATATTTTTATTTTGCAATGTTATGCTTATCTTGATATATGATGATGTGGAGAATTGTTGTGGTATGAGCTACCTAGTGGGTGTCACTAGGCTGTGCGTACAGTGAGTCAACTAGTTGAGTATGGATTTGAGTTAGAATTTGATCTATTGATTGAGATACAAGAAGGTTTACACAGTTCAGTCGAGCTTACTCTCGGATGCCAACTGATATATGGTATATGATATGGTGGCATGATTGTGGCGATTCGATCAAGCTTGCTCTCGAGTGCCAACCGATATATGGTACATGATATGGTAGCGTGATTGTGGTGATTCGGTCGAGCATGCTCTCGATCGAAAATCATGTCGTAGTAATGCTGTGGTGGTTTGGTTGAATGTGACACTCAGATGGTAGTCCACTACATTTGGACCAAGTGACCTATATGGAACAAGAGAATCCTTATAGATATAGTCTACGGGTAAAGGGTATGTCATAGGGTCATTCGTCAATTCTCCACTATTATTTGTGATTTGTGATTGTGATGGTTATGTGACAAGATATTGATATGAAAAATGGATATATGCTTACGAACAAAATCATTATGTTATGAAATTTGTATTTAAGGATGTAATTCACTATAAATATATACATATATATGTATCATTTGAAATCCTTAGGAGTGCATAACATAACCATAGCATTAATCCACTCACCGAGGTCTGACTCTAGTCAATTATCTTGCTGGATCTTCTTTACAGATCTCCTTTAACAGGGTACTTTGTCGATCTTCTTCCCCTTCGACAACTCGTTGTATGTTTATTGGTAACCTTTGATTCTAGAGCTACAGTAGTCTTGTATATATTGAAATTTCCCTTGTATTAACTATCTCAAAGTTATAGCGCATTAAGTATTATATCTTGTTAGAACTGTTTTATTATTATCAGTATGAGTTTGATTGTTATGAAATCTCATCTTTATTATGCATATAGAGACTTGACAACATTTTCGGCTTGCTAAGGGTCCACTAAACCTTAAATTTATTGTTCTTTTAGTGTTAGTCACTATCCAAGGTTGGGTTGTGACACATTCTGCCCGAATAAGATGGAGCCTTTAATTTATCATGTTACTAGATTTTCTAATAGTATGATTTTGTGGTTTCCATTGTATAATTCCAAACACTTAGGCACTACCTTGTAATCCCTCTTTCAATGCCTTTCATGGCTTTTAGTGAATTTATTACTTTTTAAAAAAATCATTAAGAATTATATTTTTTTATTTTCCATACTATATATATATAACACTAACATTTTAAGTTTAATTTGAACTATCATCCTTATATATAATATTTGAGGTTTAAGTTGAAGTATTACAACAACAACTTAATAATTTTAAGTTCCAAATGAATAGAACATTTTAGCGCTCTCTCTCTCTCTCTCTCTCACTCACACACACACCCACGCGCGCGCGCGCGCATACATACATAGAAATTCTAAGGCCATTAGACTTATATTTAAAATAATAATAAAGTTTAAAATTATTTTTTGTAAGTTTCCTATTGTATTTGAAAATTCATATTAAGTTTGGAATTATTAAGTCACAATAATTTACTTATATAATCAATAATAATATTGCATTGGGAAAGTGGTTATATCTATAGATTCGTATTTGTTTGCCTACTATTCAATTACAATTTGAAATTGGTAAACTCGCTAGAATTTGAGCACAGAATGAATAAAATGTTTTATTAGAAAAGAATGAATAAATCGTTATCTATAGATTCGTATTTGCTTGCTTACTATTTAATTACAATTTGAAATTGGTAAATTCATTACAATTTGAGCATAGAATGAATAAATCATTTTATTAGAACAGCTTCTTATAAGTTATAGATTATGAAAAAGTCTTGATGCTTGAAATATTTTGAATCTTTAAAAATTAAATTGGTTTGATTTAAAAACAAAGTGATTTTCATATTTAAATTGATTAAGATAATAATACAATTTAGGAATTTATTATCTATTATTATCTTAATTTGTAATTTCTACAAAATAATTAACTACCCATCCAATTCATTTGACGAGTATTAATACAAGTTTTGACTTGTTGTGTTTAATACATGAGGCATAACAAAATGATTGAATAAAAAAAAAGCAGAGAACAATTATGATCATCTCATATACTATAAGTTAGTCTTTCTTATAATTTCGTCTATTTGTTTATTGAATTGAAGAAACGACGATTAGACAAGTATTTTCTTTTTGTAGTTTTTTGTCTTCCAACTTATTGTTGAGATGATACGTAACATCAATTTCAAAATAACTATCAAAACTGTATGTATTTACGAAGGGGGTCCAGGTACAGGAATAATTAGTAGTAGAGGAGCAACTCTGTATTGTCTTTAGTAGCAAAAGAGCAACTTCGAATGCTCTTTCTACTAGAAAGTTAACCTGAATGGTCAACCGATATTCGTTTCTGTATTGAAGGTGCCTGCTATGAATAGTCAAACGATATTCGTTTCTGTGTTGAACGTTTGCCAAGTAGTTACGCCCTACAAATGCTCGTTTCCCCCGTCCCCAACGTCAGAATTAGTCTGTTGAGTAGGACTTCTATAAATGGGGCACAAGTGTGAACATATGGCAAATAGTTCCGCCCAACAATTTCACTTCTTCCCGTAATCAACATACAATTGAGTTCATTATTTATCAAGTTATCTCCAAAATAATACATATTGTTCTTAAATAGTGACAGAATTCAAAACCTAACTTCAACCGAAATTTGAAAACCTTTCAAGACAGAAATAAGATTCTATACCTTTATAAAAGTTGTAGACATATGTATTTAGTTTAATTTACAATAAAAAATACCCCATTTGGACATATTCAGGTCAAGTAATGGACAAAATATCAATGTCTATAGTATACAGTGAAACCTATTCAATGAAACTATTACAATTAACCCACATCTTACACCTTCAACACCCCCTTCACCAAAATTCATGAATTCCACTTCAATTGTACCTTATTAATGCCTCAATTATACATCAATTTTCTGTACATAACCAATTCTAATGTCATTCAATAAACAACTCACAATCTTACATTTCATACATTAAAACTGAAACAGCATATGCCAAACTAAAATTATTTTTCCAGCACCTAATGCTCAACATCATAAAACATATTTCTGGCCAAATTAGGTATCATAAAACTTAAATGAATACATGCTATCAAGTATAGAAATCCCTGACCTCTTTAACTTAAAAAAACTAGCTGAACCAACCCTTCCAAACAATCAGCACATACCTAAGTTTAATGTGCAACTTTCAGCCTTAACGTAGCAATAGTATAGAAAATTAGTAGAACCTTTTTCTAGATTCAGTAGTTTACCAAAATTCAAGTGATGAAAATCCAAAATCCATAAAAAATTGTAGAAGTTAGAGAAAAATGGGAGTTTTGGTGGAGAGAAGAAAGCAAAATGAAGAAAGAACAAAGTACAAAATGTTTCCAACTGAAACTTACTTCATCACCATCTAGGTATCACTCCCACCATAAGGCATATGTCTTCTTTGCATGCGTCACATATGTCCTGTACTTAAGCTACCATTTGTCACACTTCTATTAAACCATTTATCACTTAATGAATGCTGCCAAATGCCACAATTTAATTAGGGAACTTGTCACCTTATCATCTATGCCATTTGTCAATGAATAAATTACGTCAAATGTTACTAACTCATAGGCTTAATCATTCTAATTTTCATATACCAACTTAACTTGTTACTTGATAATTTTACTAGTCCAAATATACATTTAAATACCTCAATTCTCTAATGATATCAATTAATTCCAATATACTAACTATAGTCCGTCAATACTAAAATTCAAGTCATATGCCTTTCACATTCAAATCATAGCACAATTTTAACTCCTATCTCAAATGTACTTTCATGAACATGTATCATTTCAACTAGGATATATTTTGGAGCCTTACATAATATTTCATACGGGATCATCATATTCGAATTAGTTTAGATAACTTATTCTTTAATAAGCACCTACACATTTGTTTAAGTATCTTTATATTTTTATTTATAAGATTAAATGCTTTTTTATAAGAAAAAACATAACATGTGATAGTTTTACCGTTTTATCAATATCTCATCTTGATAAAACTACAACTAAAAAATATTTAGGAATAATACATAAATATAAGTTGAATATCATAATTATAATCTCATCATGATTTCAATTATACATTAATTTTTTAGAGATTGTATACATTTAATGTAATTAATATAACAAATAAAGATAAAGAATTAATTAAAATAATAATATTATATAAAAAATTACAATTGATTACAAAGGCTTAAACTAACATGTAGCAAGAGTACAACCCCATCTGAGTATTGTTGACAGTCCAACGAAAGAGATCAAGTAGAGAGCCTTACATTTAACAACTATAATTACCTCCTAACAATCACAGAGAATTTCAAACAAAATGTAGAAATTTTAGCAAATCTTGCTCGCGTAGGTCTGCTGCTCTACTCTCTAGCTATCCATTCAATAATTGTAGACCCTAAATTTGGGATTCTCATATTCGACATTTCAAACCATAGACGTGTGAGACCTTTTGCCAAGTAGTGTCGTTGTTTAAGTCTCTTCTGGATCGTTTGTTTGTTCTCTTGTGAAGACCTCAATTAATACTTTGAATTCGTTGAGTAATCGCGGTCAGGACTCGGTAGTCGGGATGTTCTATAATTGAGCTCTCCGTATCATCCTCCATCTTGGGTTATGATCTCGTTCATTACTGAAATAGAGGATCAACCATATATGCTAGAGATACTTAAACGTGAACCATTCTATATATTGATCACCTTCTACTCCTCTATAATTTGAAAATGTGAGCATGGTTATTTCTAGTTTGTACAACAGGTTCAAAAAATTAATTTAAATTTAAATTTAATTTACATTTAATAACAAAGTTAACTTTAAAAAATCAGTAAATTTTTGTCTCTAATAAGTCGTGGATTTAGAAAATTTCCCTAATGAAGTATACATCTTAGCCACATCTCAAAGAACAATATATTGTTAAAGAGCAATAACGGTGTCACATTTGTCTCTCAAAAACTATAAATTCTATTTTCAAACTAATGAGTACAATCCATTTTTATTCTTTTAAATTATTAAAAATAATTCACCCAATTTTTTATACATAGAAAAAAATAGAAAAAGAGAAAGTGTTAATGTGTTTATATATGTATGTACGTGTGTGTGTGTGTGTGTGTGTGTGTATGAATTTTTGTTATCATCATAAAATGTGACATTTTCATTTTTTTTAAATAGAAAATAGAGCTTCTTAGTATTGAGTCATGGTCTTATTCTTGTGGTATCTAAAAATTAATTTAGGTTTATAATCTTAATAGTCATTCCTATTTTTCTTTCTATAGATCAATCAAGAGTAGAACTTTACACTTCGAGATACTAGGTTCCACATAAAGGAGTTCATTCTTCTTATGATTAAATATTCATGGTTACGAACATGCATTAGAACTCATTCTCATATTCATCATGAAAATTATAATTATTATCATATTCATACATGATATTTATACATACAAATTGACATATGTATACATATTTTTATTCTAAAATGTTATGCTTGTCTTGATATGTGATGATGTGGAGGATTGTTGTGGTATGAGCTACCTAGTGGGTGTCACTAGGCTGTGCATACAGTAACTCAACTATTCGAGTATGAATTTGGGTTATATTTGATCAATTAATGGATTTATTAATTAAGACACGAGACGGTTTGGGTGGTTCAGTAAAGCTTGCTCTCGGATGCCAACTGATATATGGTACATGATATGGTGATGTGATTGTGACGATTTGGTCGAGCTTGCTCTCAAATGCCAATCAATATATGGTACATGATATGGTGGCATGATTGTGGTGGTATGGTCGAGCGTGCTCTCGAATGACAATCACGTCATAGTAAGGCTATGCCGGTTTGGTTGACTACGACTCTCAGACAGTAGTTCATTACATTTGAACCAAGTGGCCCATGTGGAACAAAAGAATCCTTATGGCTATAGTCTATCGGTAAGGGGTATGTCATAGGTTCATTCTTCAATCCTCCACTATTATTTGTTATTTATGACTGTGACATTTATGTGACATGATATTGATATGAAAAGCACATGTATGTTTACGAACAAAATCATTATATTATGAAATTTGTATTTAAGGATGTAATACATTATAAATATATACATATATATGTATCATTTGAAATCCATAGGAGTTCATAACATAACTATAGTATTAATTCATTCAGCAAGGTCTGACTCTGCTCAATTATTTTCCTGGATATTCTTTACAGATCTGCTTTAATAGGGTACTTCGTCGGTCTTGTTCCCCTTCGGCAACTTGATGTATGTTTATTGATGACCTTTGACTCTAGAGTTGCAGTAGTATTGTATATATTGAAATTTCCCTTGTATTAACTATCTCAAAGTTATAGCACATTAAGTATTGTATGTTGTTAGATCTGTTTGATTATTATTAGTATGAGTTTGAGTATTTTAAAATCTTATCTTTATTATGGATATAAAGACCTGACGATATTTTCAGCTTACTAAGCACTAAACCTTAAATTTATTATTCTTTTAGCGTCATTCACTAACCAAGGTTGATTTGTGACACTTTCTGCCCAGATAAGATAGAACATTTAATTTATCATGTTACTAGCTTTCTAATTGTATGATTTTGTAGTTTTTGTTGTATAATTCCAAACGGTTGGGCACTTCCTTGTAATCCCTCTTTCAATGCCTTTCATGGCTTTTAGTGAATTCATTACTTTTCAAAAAAATTCATTAAGAATTTTATCTTTTTTTATATATCTATATATTATAACACTAACATTTTAAGTTTAATCTGAACTATCATCCTTATATATAACATCTTAGGTTTAAGTTGAAGTATTAAAACTTAAACTTAATAGTTTTACGTTCCAAATGAGGACAACGTTTTGGCGCTCTCTCTCTCACTCTCAGACACATACACACATATATGCACACGCATACATACATAGGAATTCTAAGGCCATTATAATTTTATTTAAAATAATAATAAAGTTTAAAATTATTTTTGTAACTTTCCTATTGTATTTGAAAATTCAAATTCAGTTTGGTACTCTTATGTCATAATAATTAACTTATATAATCAATAATAATATTGCATTAGAAAAGTGGTTATCCATAGATTTGTATTCGCTTGCTTAATATTCAATTACAATTTGAAATTGGTAAACTCACTAGAATTTGAGCATAGAATGAATAATATAAATTACAGATTATAAAAATAAGTCTTGTGTTAGATATGGCAAGCCCACTTACATGGGAGATTTGCATCATGGGCCTAGTGATGAAATATATTCGTGGGCTTTGACACCACATTTCAATTCAAAACCTTAAGATATTAAGTTTATGGGTTATTTTTATTTATATGTCCTTCACTAGTTCTATCTATTTCTAATGTGAGATTTCTATTCACATTTAACATCTCAACAATCTCCCCCTCAAGTGTGAACTTTCACATTGGGCTTGGACTCCCTCTTGAACGAAAGCTTTTTTGCTTAGCAACTCAAGTATATGACGTCACCAAGAGCCCTTTTACTATACTAGTCTAGGCTACAGGAGTCTCTATGCTTTTCTTCGTGGAGAGGCAACCACGAAATCCAGCTGTCATTTTCATACTCGTCCCTTGCCGAATCATTGGCTCTGATACCACTTGTTGGATCTGGGAAGCTCACTTATATGGGGGATCAGCATCATGGGCCTAGTGATGAAATATACTCTTAAGCTTTGACACTACACTTCAACTCAAAACCTTAAAGTATTAAATTTATGGGTCCTTTCCACTTATATATCCTTCACTAGTTCTATCTCTTTCCAATGTGGGATTCTTACTTACACTTGACATCCCAAAATCTTAATACTTGAAATATCTTCAATCTTAAAAAATTAAATTCGTTTTATTAAAAAAATTGATTTTAATATTTAAATTGATTAAGATAATAATACAATTTAGTAATTTATTATCTATTACTATCTTAATTTATAATATCTACAAATAATTAACTACCCACCCAGTTCGTTTGACGAGTATTAATACAAGTTTTGACTTGTTGTGTTTAATAGAGGACGCATAACAAAATCATTGAATAATAAAAAAATGCATAGAACATTTATGATCATCTCATATACTATAAGTTGGTCTTTCTTATAATTTCCTATATTTGTTTATTGAATTGAAGGAACAACGATTAGACAAGTATTTTCTTTTTGTAGTTTTTTGTCTTCCAACTTATGGCCGCGAGATGATATGTAACATCTATTTCAAAATAAGTATCAAAACTGTATGTATTTACGAAGGGGGTCCAGGTACAGGAACAATTAGTAGTAGAGGAGCAACTCTGTATTGTCTTTAGTAGCAAAAGAGCAACTTCGAATGCTCTTTCTACTAGAAAG
>JANZLF010000002.1:26441175-26456054 GCA_026546835.1 Erythroxylum foetidum
ATTCCTTAACTAATTCTATATATTTTATTATTATCAAAACATAAAGGAATTTAATTTGTCAACCACCATTGGTCCAACAATTCAAACCACATCAGTACAAAATTTTCCTCAAAACACAGCATACACAATCCTACACTTAAGAGAATTTTCAAAAACAAAGTAAAAAACACTTAAATTCAAATGGTCATAACTTTCAATTCCGACATAAAAACTGTCATACTTTATGGCGATAGAAAGCTCTCAACAAAAGCTACAAGTTTCATGAAGATCATTTTATCCAATTCTGCCTAGATCAAGCCAGAAAATTTCACAAAGTTTCAAGTCAAATTTGCCACTTTCTGCTACTATTCATCCCCAAAATTTCAGATTTTCAATTCTCCTAAATCTAACACTTTCACTAATAAATTTCATAATACAATACAAAATTTACCCAGAACCTCACATCAATTTCATAAAACTCAAAAACACCTATTTCATGTATTATTCTCAAAATATCATTTCAATTTGTTCAAACTAGAATTTGCTCACATAGAACATTGCACATAATCATTCAAAATCATGAATTTTCTTTTCCTTTACACATGACTAATTCACCACCAATTTTTCATTTCATGTCAAATTTTAACTAGCAATTCTAACAAAAGTTCGGGATCCAACAGTTTATTTATAAACATTTCTTAAATCACAATGTGTATGTAATTAATTATTTACTTTTTCAGGGCTTAATGTGTCACGAATTGACACATTCAACAGTACAAGGTCATCCGATGACAGTGGATGAAGTGTGCAATGAAGTCCTGGGTACCAAAACAAATTACATTGTTGGCATGGGAATCGGGCCTCGACCAGAGGAGAAGACTTCGATCAGAAAGAGACTTCGAGACGAATTAGAGGATTCGAAGAAGGTTAATGAGGGCTTATAGTCTAAACTCGATGAATTGACCAAAAATTTTGAAGAAATGCAGGATAAATTAACTACCAAAGTTAAACAACAAAAAAAGGTCTTGGAACTTTTATGTTTTACGCATAATATTCGCGTAGAATAGATAAGTACTCATACTGATATATTAGACACTTATGACATGTTGTTTATATTAATTACTATATTATGACATGTTTGGGATTTGAAATTATATAATTGATTGTCTACATGTATTAAATTCTTATTATACATTATTAATCATTCGCAAATTAATGATGTACTCAACAAATTGAGGAATTATTAAATAAAAAATTCCTTATATAATATTAAATAGTTATTAAATAAATAAGATTTAATAAATTTTCCAAATATTAATTATGAAATCATAATAATAATTCCATTAAAATTCAATTTTAAAACCATATTCTGATTCAAATTTAATTTTAATAATTCTCACAATTATTAGTATTTTCAGATGAATCACACAAATTTAATTATATAAAATTGAAATTTTATTTTAATATATTTAAATAAAGAAATTTTCAAACTAATAATCGACGACGTTTAATCCCAAACGTCGTCGATTGTCAAGCTACAACGACGTCTAATAAACGTCGCACAAAACGTCAAGGTTTCCACGACGGTTAATCCACACGTCGCCCAATCCCTTAAGCTTTTATGATGTTTTTCAAAATGTCGAGAAATAGGCTAGGTTTCGTCGACGAAATCGTTTCCTTACTCCACCTTCAACGACGTTTGTTGCGACGTTTTAAAAAATGTCACAAATAACAATCTACAACGGTTTTTGAACATTTGTGACGTTTTTAAAACATCGCTAAATGGTTATTTTTCTTGTAGTGTATGTACGTGAGTGTCTATGTTTATATATATATATATATATATATATATGAATTTTTGCCATCATCATAAAATGTGACATTGTCATTTTTTAAAAAATAGAAAATAGAGCTTCTTAGTATTGAGTCATGGTCTTATTCTTGTGGTATCTAAAATTGATTTAGGTTTAAAATCTTAATAATCATTCCTATTTTTCTTTCTATAGATCAATCAAAAGTAGAGCCTTACACTTCGAGATACTAGGTTCGACACGAAGGAGTTCATTCTTCCTATGATTTAATATTCATGGTTATGAACATGCATTAGAAATCATTCCCATATTCATCATGACAATCATCATTATTATCATGTGCACATTTATACATACAAATTGACACATGTATACATATTTTTATTATGAAATGTTATGCTTGTCTTGATATGTGATGATGTGGAGGATTGTTATGGTATGAGTTACCTAGTGGGTGTCACTAGGCTATGCGTACAGTGAGTAAACTAATCGAGTATGAATTTGGGTTAGTGTTTAATTAATTGATGGACCTACTGATTGAGATGCAAGACAGTTTGGGTGGTTCAGTCGAGCTTGCTCTCGGATGCCAACTGATATACGGTACATGATATGGTGGCATGATTGTGGCAATTCGGTCGAGCTTGCTCTCGAATGCCAACTGATATATGGTATATGATATGGTGTCATGATTGTGGCGGTATGGTCAAGCATGCTCTCGAACAACAATCATGTCGTAGTAAGGCTATGGTGGTTTAGTTGACTATGACTCTCGAACAGTAGTTCACTACATTGGAACCAAGTGACCCGTATGGAACAAGAGAATCCTTATGGCTATAGTCTATGGGTAAGGGGTATGTCATAGGTTCATTTGTCAATCCTCCACTATTATTTGTTATTTATGATTGTGATGGTTATGTGACATGATATTGATATGAAAAAATGTATGTATGTTTACAAACAAAATCATTATGATATGAAATTTGTATTTAAGGATGTAATACATTATGAATATATACATATATATGTATAATTCGTAGGAGTGCATAACATAACTATAGTATTAATTTATTCAGCGAGGTCTGGCTCTACTCAATTATTTTTCCGGATCTTCTTTACAGATCTCCTTTAACAAGGTACTTCGTCGGTCTTCTTCCCCTTCGGCAACTCGATATGTGTTTATTTGTGACCTTTGACTCTAGAGCTGTAGTAGTATTGTATATATTGAAATATCCCTTGTATTAACTATCTCAAAGTTGTAGCACATTAAGTATTGTATATTGTTAGATCTGTTTGATTATTATTAGTATGAGTTTGATTATTTTGAAATCTTATTTTTATTATGGATATAGAGACTTGATGATATTTTCAGCTTACTAAGGGTCCACTAAACCTTAAATTTATTATCCTTTTAGCGTTAGTCACTATCCAAGGTTGAGTCGTAACACTTTTTACCTAGATAATTGTATAATTCCAAACGGTTGCACGCTACCTTGTAATCCCTCTTTCAATGCCTTTCATGGCTTTTAGTGAATTCATTACTTTTCGAAAAAAATATTAAGAATTATATCTTTTTTAATTTCCATACTATATATACACTAACATTTTAAGTTTAATCCGAACTACCATCCTTATATATAACATTTTAGGTTTAAGTTGAAGTATTACAACTTAAACTTAATAGTTTTAAGTTCCAAATAAGGACAATGTTTTAGCACTCTCTCTCTCTCACTCTTAGACACACTACACACATATACATACACATATATACATAGGAATTCTAAGGACATTAGAATTTTATTTAAAATAATAATAAAGTTTAAAATTATTTTTGTAACTTTCCTATTGTATTTGAAAATTCAAATTCAGTTTGGTATTCTTACGTCACAATAATTTACTTATATAATCAATAATAATATTGCATTGGGAAAGTGGTTATCCATAGATTCATATTTGCTTGCCTACTATTCAATTACAATTTGAAATTGGTAAACTCACCAGAATTTCAGCATAGAATGAATAAATCGTTTTATTAGAAAAGCTTCTTATAAATTATAGATTATAAAAATAAGTCTTGATGCTTGAAATATTTTGAATCTTTAAAAATTAAATTGGTTTTATATAAAAATAAAGTGATTTTCATATTTAAATTGCTTAACATAATAATACAATTTAGGAATTTATTATCTTAATTTGTAATTTCTACAAATAATTAACTACCCACCCAATTCATTTGACGAGTATTTTGTAGTTTTTTGTCTTCCAACTTATGGTTGAGATGATATCAAATATCTATTTTAAAATAGGTATCAAAACTGTATGCATTTATGAAGGGGGTCCAGGTACAGGAATAGTTAGTAGTAAAGGAGCAACTTTGTATTGTCTTTAGTAGCAAAAGAGCAACTTCGATTTGTCTTTCTACTAGAAAATTATCCTGAATAGTCAACCGATATTCGTTTCTGAACATATTGAAGGTGCCGGCTATGAATCCTATATCTAACTGTGCATGGGTACGTAAGCCAAATAGTTGGGCCCTACAAATGCACGCTTCCCCCGTCCCCATCGTCAAATGGAGCACGTGTGTGAACATGTGCCAAATAGTTCCGCCCAAGATTTCACTTTTGTCCCGTAACGAACATAGAAAATAGCCTTATCATCAGGATTCCTATAAATGGAACACTTGCCCGTTGATGGATACTCCAAGCTAGAAGGAAACAGACAAAGCATAGTTTCGTAGTATTTTCTATCCTTTTTCTCTGCTTAAGCACTTGTAATGGAATTCGAATCCTCACACCATTCCATTCAAGCTTTAGTTGAAAAGATCAAGGAAGAGATCTGCAGAGACATCAATTCACAATCGTTCATTGCTCCTTCTGCCTACGACACTGCATTTGTAGCAATGGTTCCATCAACCGACGAACCACTTCGACCCATGTTCAAGAATTGCTTGGATTGGGTGCTCAACAACCAGAAAGAAGCGGGGTTTTGGGGAGAATGTGATTCCCATGGCCTACCAACTCTTGAGTCTCTTCCTGCAACTGTTGCCTGCATGGTAGCACTAAAAATATGGAATACCGGTGATATACATATTGAAAGAGGTATTTTCGTAATAGTCGTAATTGACAAAGTATAATAACTTGTCATGCAAATTGGCTAGATAGTGAGTTTTACCTTCTTGTTGTCACCTCTTTTCCCGCGAAAGTTTATAGGATTACGTTGAATATTACATTTTACTAATTGGTGCATGCAATTAGGGAAATTTAAAAGTGTAAGAGTGGAGCGTCAACTTAGTAAATATTTAAAAAATTGATCGTGCGTTAATTAAGAGTACTTAGTTTTCCAGTGGTGCCCCTAATATATTTGATAATGTCCAATTCAAATTTTACTGTTTAAACTTTCTAAATGTAGGGAATTCGACTAACCAGCTTTAGTAATGGATTATCGCTTGGCGTACTCTTCATCTTTACTTTTAATTAGATGGAGTTGAAGTGCCTTTTCCATTAGCTTAACAATTATGAACAATTTTATTAGTTTGTCCTAATTCTGCCAGGTTTATCATTTATTCGAGCAAATTCCGAGAACTTTCTTGCCGACATCGACCACTATTGCCCTCGGTGGTTCGCTATTGTTTTTTCGGCAGTGGTTCAGCTTGCAGACAAATTGTCAATAGAAATTGACTTTCCAGACCATTTAATGGCATCGGTGACTAACATAATTCATAAACGGAAACAAATTCTCGACAAGTACATTGTTCAGTCACTTTCTCCCATTTGCTCAGGTATCTTCTAATACTTACAAATTAACTTCTATTAGCTCTAATGAATGTAGGGAGGAGGCAAACGGTCATTATCCTCCACTGCTATTGTACCACGAGGTGTTGCCACCACATTATATTGATGAGGAGGAACATATACTTAAACACATGGGCAGTGATGGGTCGTTGTCTAAATCTCCATCTGCTATTGCAAGTGTTTTCATGGCTACAGGTAACAGAGATTGCCTGCGTTACCTTCAATTGCTCACTAAAAAGTTCGCCGATGGAGGAGGTTAGAAAGTTTCCTTTAAATATTGCATTTGCAAGTCAATATAAATTATTAGATTTTTTTATAACTTACCTTAGTGAAGCTCGAACTAACTTTATGTGGTTTGTGAGATAGTACCTCAAACATATCCCCTGGATGAAGAGTTGATAAACCTTTGTATGGTCAACCAGTTACAAAGGTTGGGTGTTGCAGAATATTTCAACGAAGAGATTGAAACAATTCTTAAGCAAGTTTACAAGTAAGGAAATATAAAAGGCATTTCAGAAATGAAAAGAATTGGTTTTATATGCAAAAACCACAATAGTTGAAAGGGAAATCAAATTACATTGTACCTGAGTTATTTCCTGTCCTTTTATCATTGTGTATGGGCTAAAAGTGGTAGTTCAAAAAGTGACGAACAGGCTTTCTCCATCATTTTTGTTCTAATAAGGTCCCCATATGAATATACTGCTTTCAGTCACTTATATCCTGGTGAAGCGTATCTTTATGCAAATGATTGCATGTAAATTGTTGTAGTGATTTTATTAAACAATTTTTTTTTGTATTAGGAGTTATATGACCAGAGAATCATGGGCAAAACCGAACGATTCACCACTTGCACTCAAGTTATACAAAGATTCATTGGCCTTCTATCTCCTTCGGCTGTATGGATTTAGAGTTTCACCATGTATGTATGGTTATAAATACTATTTTTCCTAATCTTACCACAAGAACCAAAAGAAACATCAGATTGATATTAAAATAGGTGTCACTTTTTTGACAACTCAGCTGACAAAATTGGAAACCTTCGCAGGGACTTTTTGTTGGTTTTTGCAGGCTAAGGAAGTTGAAGAAAAGATAGGAAATGACCATGAACACTTCTCAAGTGTGATGCTAAATGTTTACAGAGCCACGGACCTCATGTTTCCTAGGGAATACGAACTTGAGGAGGCTAGGTCATTTTCGAGAAAGTTGCTTGAGAAGACAATATCAAGGAGACCAAAAGGACAAGATCATGTTCCGTATCCCAATTTTCATGTGGCGGTAATTCAGTGTACCTTTACTAATTAAAAAGACACAAATACCATTCTTGAAAGAAAAAGAATTCCAAAATTAATTTTCAATTCATAATTTATAAAAATGAACAGAAACCACACAATCTAGAGAAAGAAATGTAGAAATAATTTTAATAGAATCGTTGATGTAAACATAAACTCAACTAATTCCATTAAACATAATTTTAATAGAAATAATTTCAACCACACAACATTTGATATATGTAGATTGAGCGTGAGCTGAAATTTTCTTGGATTGCTCGAATGGACCAGCTGGACTACAGGACTTGGATCGAATATGAAAACAATAATGCCTTATGGATGGGGAAAACCTCCTACCACAGGTACCATTAATTATGTCCTATTGTAACACTACACAACACTCCACATGCATTCAAGGGGATATGGTCATAATTATCTAACAATTCCTTTGGTTTCAGGTTAACAAGCCATCTTAATAAAAAATTAGTCCTGCTTGCCTTGCAAAACTATGTGTTTCGGCAGTCAATTTACAAGAAAGAATTGGAGGAGCTGAAAAGGTCTGCAAATAAAATATACAATATTTGATACGTAATCATTCTTCGGAATATATTTTATGCACTTGAAGCTAGTTATATTCTAATGTGCCTTGTCCTCTAAATCACCTCTAAATCGACTTGCTTCATTCTCAAATCACTCTTTGTACTTGTACGGTAGATGGTCGAATCGTTGGGGCCTTCCTAAGATGAGATTTTGTCGAGAGAAAACTGCCTATTGTTATTTTGCCATAGCTTCGAGCACTTCACTGCCTCGAGACTGTGATCTTCGAATGATAATTGCCAAGAGTGCCATAGTTGTTACAGTTGCTGATGATTTTTATGACACTGAAGGTTCTCTAGATGAGTTGAGAAAGCTCACAAGTGCTGTTCAAAGGTATGTCAACGCACCGAGCTCGAAGTACTTAAGATGTGGGAATAGTAGCTCATATCTTGTTTTAATCTCTTTTTTATGCATTTCACAGATGGGATGGTAAAGGCTTAACCGGCCATAGCAAGACCATCTTTGAAGTCCTTGAAAGTCTTGTACGAGAAATAGCAACAAAACACTTTCAAAGACACGGAATGACTGAAATAACAGACTATGTTCGAAATATAGTTAAGTAACAACGTAGTTGATTGTTGACCTTTTCTTTGTATCGGAAAGGCTACACCCACCAACTGATCTTTCTTATTCTTTTCAGTGGCGTGAAACATTTCTGTCTTGGTTAACTGAGGCAACCTTAAGTAGAACTGGCTGCATTCCATTAATGGGAGACTACCTTGAAACCGGCATGATATCAATTGCCACGCACACCATTGCACTTCCAGCTTCTTGTTTCCTTCAGCCAAGTATCGCGACTCACAAATTTAGGCCACTCAAGTATGAAACTATCACTAGGCTTCTCATGCTTATCCCTCGTTTATTGAATGATACACAGAGTTATGAGGTAATTAAAGAGCTTGCTAGTTCTTCAATTTTTTCAGTTTTTTTCTACCATATACATGCGCAACGAAATGATCGAATGCGTATATGTATTATGTATTATATAACAACAGAAGGAACAAAAACATGGGAAAATAAACTTTGTTATGCTTCACTCGAAACAAAATCCGAACGTGGATATTGAAGATTCAATTGCTTTTACAAACGACGTAATCGTCAAGAAGACCAAAGAGTTTCTCGAGAATGCTTTAATGGACGACTTTGACGATTTGTCCAGACCATGCAGGCTGCTCCACTTAAGCTGCTTAAAAGTGTTCCAGATGTTTTTTATTTCAGGAAATAGATATGACTCTCCCATAGATATGATTCAAGATATTCGAAAGTCAATTTACGTTCCTCCAGATGTTGAACCAAAGAAGACGTGGAAGTTAATTCCTCATCATTCGAGTTCGATAAAGGTACCTCAAAAAGTTGTGATGAGCTATGACTTTGATCGTTATTGCTTCAAGTGCACAAGAATCACTGCTACACGTGTTTTTCAACCTACCTCTGGCAAACTGTACATGACCAAGCCATTGATAACGAGAATTGGATCATGTTTCTTATAAAATAAGTGACAGTGGGAGTGTTTTGTGCTTCAGCTTAGCTAGCTCATATCTATTGTAAAGAATAAAGATCTTTCTACCACAACTTTGATTGATGGGGATACTATGAGAATTACCACTAGAATTTTATCATGTATTAACGTGTTATATGGAAAATCTATTTGTTTCTTGTGCGTAGATCCGTTTAGATTTTGTTATATTCCATTCTTTTATTCTGAGTTTTAATTTTATTTTAAAAGATAGGAAAGATCTTACCTTTATGATTTTATAATTATAATATGTTGGTTTATACCCTACAACCAATCAATATTTGTGACATAATAACTAAAAATATTATTTATATTAAATATATAATTACTTTATGTATAAGATAAAGTTCAAGGGATAAATGTATACTGCAAATAAAATTATGATGACATCATTATTATAAGGTTCTTATTACATTGATATATTATTCCTAAAATATTTTTCATCATTATTATATTAAGATTGGATATCAATAGAGCTTAAAAAGACTAGCATGCATTATTTTTCTTTCTTATGAAAGAACTAGTCAATCTTGTAAAATAAAGTGTGAAGATATTTAAATAAGGATATAAGTGTTTATTATAGAACAAGTTCACCCAGTTGACCCAATATAAGAATTTTATTCAAAACATTACTTATATGTCTATAAAAAAATTTTATTATCATGATTGTATAAATGATTTCTTTAACTTGAGATATTCAAAATATATCATATAATTAAGGATTGTTATATTTTAATTCTACTAATGACTTATCCTTATCAAAGGTAGCTTAAGTGATAGTAATTGGATACTATGAATTATATGGAGGTAGTTAAACAATCAATGTGAGATTCATCTCCTTAAATTGATCATCGAAAATGATCTATTATTTTTTATTGTTATTGAGAAATCTTTCACTAAGGTGAAATCACACTTTGAAAATAATTTTCAAAGGCCATTAATAGAATCAATCACTAATGATTGAGAACTGGTATGCCTAGGCTTAAATATAGTAGATATTAATTTTATGCTTATGTCTAAATAAAATATTGTATGATAAAATGATTGAATTATATACAAAATTAATCATAAAAAGGTTAGTCAAAATTACTTTGAAATTCCTAATACTTGGATGTTCACGACATACTGCTAGATGCTAATGTTGATTTATGGATTTAAATTATTTGATAAGATAATTAAAGAAAAATTAAAGGAGCTTAAGTTATCTAATCATAAATATGATTTATATCTACTATCAGCATATTTAGGAACCTAATATGTCATATACAAAATTGAAAGAAAAATATTATTTAATCAAGTTAGACTTAATTCTAAAGTTTTAAAAACTTTAGAATTAAATAAAAGATAAATAATAAATAAGGATCAAAATAAGATATTAGATATTATTTGTGCAAATTGGTATTTAGTTAGAATTAATTATAATTTTATTAAATTTAAATTTAAAATTTAGTTAAAATTAAATTTAATAAAAATTATATTACAAAAATGATCGAAATCTTGTTATAAAAAAACATAGGTTCTAGATCGGTGTTGACACTTCTTGCCTACCCCTCTTTACACCACTTTTAGAGTTGTCTTAACTCCTTTACATGAATATCGTTAGAGGTCAGACATGTATGCGTCTACGATAGTTGTGATGAACCTACTTTGGAAGTCATTCGAAAGAAACCAGAAGAAAAGGATCTAGTTACATAATAAGGTATGAATTTATGATTCAAACTTTATTATGTTTTATGCTTTAATCATGATATAAAATTTAAAGTGATATTAGCTCTAAAACGTCAAGTAAAAAAACTATCATTTTTATTATGCTATACGTAGGACCGAATCCTATCCTAATTTTCTAACGTGATCATCAATAGTGACTAAATTATCTTTACTTATTAATGAATGACTTTGTTAGAAATATTTAAGCATACAATAATTGTGATGGCTATGAAAGCCACCGTATTGGTTTCCCATATCCTTTTTTTAAAATAAAAATGCATCACAATCTTCTTTATGATGCAATCATTTAAAACTAAAATTTTAAAGTACAAATAAACATGTAGTTTAATGAAAAAATAGATAAACTTATTAGTTGATTCATTAATCTATTGGTTTGATGTACATATTTCATTAATTTTTTAATAATGATACATAAAAATACATTAAAAATTATATTTTACTATACCTATAATTTGAAAAAGATTTAACCCATACAAAGTAATATGTAGAGTCTTTAAAGATGAAAACTTCTTAAGCTTGTCAAATAGCAAACACTTAATACATTCGTATGGGAGGATTTAGGAATTTAGAAGTTTTCCTTCCCAAATATAGAGAATAATTTTGCAACTTAGAATGATTCTCCATCTTCTCTCTTGCTTAGCTTCTATGAATCATGTAGGTTTTCCTTTCGTTTAACCTTTTAGAGCCATCTCTATCTCTATAACTTAAACCCATCTAACTAGTAGACTCCTCTTCTTTCCAGAAGTCATTTGCTTACTCCATTTTTGCTACTGTCCCTTCCCGTTGCTACAGGCTCAACAATATAAAAGGGCTTTTAGTCCTTTTCCCTTCCTTTTATGTTCTCACCCTCCTTTATATACCTTTTAAATTAACCACTTTAAAAACCTTTTCTTTCTACCACCTTCAAACAACCATTAGCGTAACTGAGATAAACATCTTTAAAAATATTGAGACATAATGTCTTTTTCACCTTTACTAAGTAAACCCTCCCCTAACCTTGTTTCCCCATCTTCAAATGCCAAGGGGTCCTCCTCAGTTATCTTAATACTAATCTGGAAGTAGGTTATAGTCAAGGAGGGTAGTGAAGCTTTAAATTATTCCCCCACTAGTTATGGAAGATGGAAGGAGCTTAGTGGTGCCTCATACATAAGTTCTCAAGGATGGTGCAAAAGTCTAGAATTCAATGCTAATTAGTTTCTTTTATGGAAAGTCACTATCATTCCTAATAGTGAAGGAATGGAAGATAAAGACCGCCTGGAGATCTAGGGGATTGTCAAAGGTTATACTCTCGGAAAACAATTTGTTGCTCTTGAAGTTAGCAAGCTAGGCTAATGATAAGGAGGTTATAAAGGTTGGACTATGGCACATTTGAGAACCTCTATTCTTATAACCTTAGAAATGAGACATGAAGAAGAAATGCATAACCTATGAGTAGAATTCGATGCGTATAAACTTGCATGGAGTGCCACTGGAATATTAGTCGATAAAGGGACTTAATGAAGTAGTCATCTATGTATGCATTCCTATTTGTATAGACAAGATAACTACACACATAAAGAGAATCAAATACACAAGTTTATGTGTTAAGGTGGAGAATAGGAAAGAATTACTAGAAAGTGTTCCCATTTTATGATTAAGAGAAAAGAAGAATATGATCAAGTGTTCATTTAAAGTAACATATCAATGGAGACTAAAATCAAGCCAACAAAACAAATATGGATAGAAATAATGAGAAGATTCAAAATTGGGGCTTTGAAGAGTTGATGAACATAGATTAGCAAAAATAATATCCCTATAAAGCGAAGATTAAGGAAGTTTTAGGGGCATTAGGTGTCAATGGTATTAAGAATATTGATCTTTATATGCTTATAACAAATACACAAGTGTATGCGAATACTAACAATACTAAGCCCTTAGAAGAGACTCATGTTGATTTAAGTGTTGTAAGTAGAAGTAAGGATAAGGGGTGAAATAGTGAGATGGAAATTAGTATAATAAACACTACTGATAAAAAGGTGGAAAAAGGAAAATAGATTTCAGGAAATGTCTAAGAGAAAGTATAGCAAGAGTAGGAAGACAGGGAACTCTTCCAAAAAAAGCAACTCCATATGAATATAGGTGCACAGAACATTAGTATCTTTAATAACCCCCATAAAAAGGAAACTCTAGATGAATTTTTATGTAATAATAATTTAATAGTTATAGTTGTCTTAAAAACCAAATTACTATAGGAAAAATTTTTGAAGCTCAAAATGTAGGGATCATAGTGGTAATTTGTCTCTAACTTTGTTCATCATCACTATGGAAAAGTGATAATCATTTTTAACAAAATAAGGATTGCTTTGGAAATTTTACATTCAACCTACCAATACATCCACACAAAAATCAGATTCTTAAGAGAAGGACAATGATTGGAGATAACTTTCTATGTTTAAAAATTTACAATCTAAAAGGAGGAGATCTAAAGTAATTTTATTTAAATTAAACACAATGTTCAAGATCCCTAGATGCTTATAGGGGACTTTAATAGCACATTATATTGGTTTGAAGTTGAAGGAAACATAAAGTTCAGGAACTTTTCCAGGGACTGTAAGGAGTGCATTAATAAATTGGTAGTTGTAGACAAAATATGGAGGGGATTTTCTATGCTTAAAGGAACAATAGACAAATAAGGAAGAAGATAGATAGATTTTTAGTTAATGAGGAGTGGATAAGGAACAATCTGGAGAGCAAAGCATTATTCATGAATCCTAATGTCTCAGATCCTATGGTGATTCAAAAAATATTTGAAAGGGTAATAAACAGATCCCTTTTTAAATTCACCGATTACTTAGCTAGTCATGATGGTTTCCTACAGGCAGTTATAAGAGTAAGGGAAAAAATGGTTTAAGGGTTTAAGGCAATTGCGTATGTCAAGAAGCTTGAATATATTAATGAGAAATTGAAACTTTTGAAAAAGAGCATTAGTTTTAATACACTATTGTAAGTTAAACAGGTGAAAAGTCATACAAGAAAACTTCCAAAACATAATTGACGATTAACTTGGAGATGTATGGTGGTTAGAATACGAAAAAAATTCATTTAATGATTATTAGAAAGTATTGGATGATGACTATTCACTTCTAATAAAGAGCTAGACTATCTTAGTTACATAATTGGGACAAAAGCTCCAAGTTCTTCTTCAACTCAATCTAACCAAAAAGGAACTGTAATAAAATGAATAGTATCATGAATTAATTGGGCATTCTAATCACTTCTTAGGATAAAGCAAACTTATATTTCAATAGTATCTGAAGGGAATAAGGGGTGTCTAACTAAAATGTACAGGTACTAATATTCTTCATTTCTAATCATTTATCAAGTCAAGTAAACCAATTCATTGCTTCACCATTTTACAAGAGGAAAATTAAACAAGTTCTCTTTAAAATGCAAGCTAAAAAATCCCCCGATCTTGATAGGCTAAATGGAAACTTTTTTAAGAAGGCATGTCTTGAAATCAAAGATATGGTTATTAAGGAAATCCTTAAGGTATTCGAGTTTGGCAAGCTCCTTAAAGCTATCAACAAAACTTTCATTTGTTTGATTCCAAAAATACAAAATCCTAACTCCTTTAGTGGCTATAGACTTATTTCAAGCTGTATTTTTTCACAAAATTGTTTCTAAATTGCTTGCCAAAATATTAAAGAGAGTATTGGATCTAATGATCAATACAACTCAAATTACATTCCTGAAGGTATTAACTACTATCTGAGGTTGGGTATTGTAGCACCCCATTCCCGCAAGACCCGAACCCGATATCGTGGGTGATATCCGAGTTCGTGCCTCACGAGAGTGGTATGCTAGAGTACTCGAATACTGTCAAACATTCAATATAATTTTTTTAAAAGACATTCACATTCGTGAAAAAAGGTAGATAATTTGGGCCCACTTTACTTTGTAAACATTTTCAGTGATAACAGTACATTCGATAGTATTTAGATAAGCCAGTTAACGTACACAGATCCATAACCAAATTGGGCCCAATTTTAGTCATAAACATTTCAGTGATCACATTACAATTAATAAAATTACAATAGCCCATTCGGGGCTCATTAGAACTACAACACTATTTTTCGGAAAAATGCGGAATACATAATTGTATAAAAGTAAGATGACACTAATGCAGACGCGAACTGATCCCGACCCCTATCTT
>JANZLF010000002.1:26508926-26523736 GCA_026546835.1 Erythroxylum foetidum
TTGAAGTATTGATTAACTAGTAACATTTTCTATTCCTTTTTGGTAAAATGAGAGTGTCGGGTCTTCATTGGACTTTAGGGCCAATGTGTGTCGGTTTTGTGCGAAATTGCGTTTTTGTGAGATATAAAGATCCGATTGAGGCGTTTTCTGTTTTCATTTGACCTAGAGGCATGGGATTTTGGATTAGCTTAGGCATAGGAGTAATTATGGGCCCTAAGCAGATCAAATTTTATTGGAGGATAATTAGGGTAAATTTATCCAGTTTATTCGGATGACATGCACTTAAGTTCCATTCGAGGTTTCAAATGTGGTGAGGAATCCCTTCCTCGTGGGATGCGCGTTCAGATGTCACACAGGACGTCGGACACGTGTCGCACCAGGGAGGGGTTCCAACAATATGGGTCATTCACATTGTACCTAAGGTGTTGATCCCACGAGGATGGTTAATATAATCCTAAAATCTAAGGTCGGAAACTATTAAACTAAAATTTAATAGATAATAACTTTAAACATGAGAACTAAATAAATTAAACAAACTAAATCAAATAACAAAACAATAACTGACAATTAACACTTAACGAAAACAATTAACAAACAATGATTAAGAACTTTAGATTAAAAATGAATAACAAATAATGAAAATTGATTGATTTGTTGAACGAATATATCACATCCTAGAATTCAACCGAGCGAGTTAACCAAAAGAGAGAAAGGGAAAATTATCTATCTTTAACCTAACCGATTATGATTTGTTGAATTAATAGTTCTAGATAATCCTAGGGTCAATTAATCTCTCTCAAGTTATAATTGAACCCTAAAGCATAAACCCTAATCAGATTATAGGAAGTTGTAATCTCTCAATTACCATTCTATCCAAAACCTAATCAGTTCTTAAGTTCTCTAATAAAAAATTGGAAACCTATACGTGATGTCTCTATACAAAATTTACCAACCTGATTTAATTCTGAATCTATTAAATTACCCAACTCTCTTTACCCCAATTTAAACATTTTTTCTTAATTCACCCTCTCAATTTATTATCAAGATATAAAGTGCATAATTGAACCATAATTCATTCAATAAATACATAAACAATCAGATTTCTTTAAATCAAAAATGATATTCCAAAGGTGAGTATAGAACATCAATCAACAATTAAATTTAATCATCAAACTATATATCCCAATTCTACCTTCAAATAAAACTAAAATAGATAGGAAATAGAATTCGAATGGTTGATGGGAGGCCACGATTTTAGAAAGCTTCTTATTCCGAGAAGCACGTTGAGTCTGTGTTGTCTTCCTCTTCTCTCTTCCCTCTTCTCTTTCTCGATCTCTCAAAGTTCTCTCCTTTAGGGATTCGTTATGGTGGCTAATCAAAAGCTCTCCTTTTTCTCCTCTTTATGTTCTTTTTATACTTCTTTTTTTTTTTGGTAACCCTAGGGCTTTTTTAGGGTCTAAAAAATCCCTCGAAACATAAGGTTCATGAGCATTTTAGCATCTGCCTCTTGATCAGACCACAATCTTGGGCCATTGTTTTAGTCCAAATATCTCATGAAACTCCTCCATTCTTTGATACTTACCCTGAGACACTACCAAACACATCAAGGTACCTCAAAAACACAGTATCTAAGCTCAAAAGCTTGTATTAGCCCATAAAACACTTAAAATACAAATAATTACCATCCCACACATATGCATACCCCCACACTTAGAATTTTGTACATCTACAAACTCAACAATCAATAAATGCTTCACTAGCTTGAAGGCTTAGCTGAGACATTTGATTAGGTTTAAAGCATGTAATATGGTTAATACAAAAAGAAAGGCTAATAAATCTTAAGGGGCCTTATCAAAAGGAAAATCATAGTAGGATACTTGGCCAATGTAATTTGGAAAAACAAAGAATTCCTCTCCATTTTCATGTCAATGCATGTGATAAAAATGTGATCTTGAATAGAAAATCAAAGCAAAGTCAAGACGTACATGTCATAAAGGTCACATATAAATAAAAAGGAAATGAGACTAAAAAGGATATGATAGTCTAATAAGTCTCAAAATCTCACTGATTTTGTCTACCACTAGTCACTACTCTTCTAAAGACAATGCGCATTGACCAATCACAAAAGAAAAAGTACATGCTAAGGTTGCCATAGATTCTTCTAGTCAGTTAACACTTTAAAAATGAATATATAACCCTAAAAATGGTAGAAAAATGAGAAAATGTTTGTTTATTATCTCTCTCATTTTTTGAAATCTTGACAAAAAGTAAGAAACAAATAGACTTAAAAATAAACATGCATATAAGAACTATATACGAAAATTTTAAAAAAAGAAGTAAACTTCCCTTAGTTGCCTCCCAAGCAATGCCTTTGTTTAGTGTCACTGGCTCGACTCCATACTTTCCTCATGTGACAAAATTATGATTTTTTAGTGTCTCATGCGCTTCCTTAATATGAAGTTGTTTAGGATATGGCCTAAGTTAATGATCATTCATATTCAACATCTTCCCTATCTTCATAATCTTAATACTGACTAAGTCTATGCACTTTAGAAATATCTCAAATATCTCTTTACCCTTTTCTTCCTCGTCTAATTTCTCCAATCTACTACATAAAGGTGAAAGTTAAGTATTAACAATAATCACGAAGTCAGTACTTAGCTTCGAGCTAAAAGATATGTCTTTTTCTACTTCTAGCTCCTTCTTCACTTCATCGACACAAGCAACTTCTTCAATCGTTATTTCAATATTCTCGAGCTTCTCTTCACTTCGTAAAGTCTCTACATTAATGCCCATTAGGTACACCTTGGGTTGAGATGGATGCTTGTTCTTTCCCAAAGAGTTCTAAAAAGAATTTGACTATTCTACTCCCAAGCATACGAGGTAGTTATAGTGATTACCTAGTGTCATCTCCCAAAGAGGTAAAATTGGTTAACTTAAATCAATCTTGAACAAAACATAAAAATAAATGTAATCCTAAACATTCTATCCAGATTGTTGAGTGAAGGCTTTTAAAGAAAGTGACAAAATAATCTAAAAAATAAACGATTCAACTAGAAACAAAGATTAATAGATTAATCAAAATGGAAGACTCTTGAGAATTAACTTCTCTAATTTAATCTCCTATACATGACTAAGGGAAAACAATTTGATAATTATCTTACTAAAATTAACAGTCGAATTCTAAGATCAACTCAAATAATAGACTAAATCTAGCTTTCACATTTGACAAGTTATTGTTCGAATTAATTATAAAAACCCGACTACATAATATATTTCTAATTCATAACCTAAGCATCTATAGTTTCTAGTTCCATATTAAACTTTTCCTCTCAGTCCTTCATTTAATACTAAAATGATGCAAAGTTTGGTTATGTTATTACATCCATTCAGCTTAAAAACCATAGCAATAAGACAACAAAACTGTAACTCAATCATGCATGATCGACTTCAATAACTACATTATTTCTTAAGAAAAGAGATTAATCGATCACGGATGTCACAATATTCATCATCATTAAACACTTCAATCCCATCTTTATAAGTATAAGTGAAGTATTTAAGTAGTAAACTAAGTAAATAACCAAGATAAATTGTCAAAAGCTTACATACTATGTGTTTGGTTAAGCTATCAGAATAAGAAATCTAATAAACAATAGAGAACAATGCAACAAATAAGGAACAGAGTAAGCAAACAAAGGTTATTGTATGAATGAGTCACGACGGTCTCTTGGAACTCTCAATCCTTCTACTTTAGCTTTGATCCTCTACTTCTGGTTGATGTTCACCAATATAACTGAATGCTCCCACTGCCTTAACCTCTGTTGTTGTTCTTCTTCACCAACTCTCTCTGTTTCTCTTCTTGTCTTCCCTTCTTTCTGTCTATCTCTCTCTTCCTAAATGTGTCTTTCTGTATAGAATGAAGAATGAAGAGTGTAAAATGGAACGAATGATAGAATCATCAATAAATATCAGCTGCCACCCTCCCTTCCCTTTTTATAGTATGCTCTAAGGTAGGGTTTTGTGCCGTCAACATCTACAGTTACCACTTAATAACTAAAATGATTATGAAAAAAATATGTGAAAGGGGGTCATGACTGTGACTTACACATGCAGAATTGTGCATGTAAGTGTCACTTATATATGCACAATTCTTCTTATTTAGATCATGCCACATCCACAAAATAATTCTATTAAGATTTATGCAACATCCACACCAATTTCACTCAATTTATCTCACATTTAGATCAAAACACAAGATTTATAACCAAAATCAAGACATGAGAGCAAGTAAAAGAAACAGAAACTAGTCGTTTTGTGATTCAAGGTGGTCGAGAGCCTTTACCATCTAACCCATCTGGCTTACTACGTTTTGGAGCCTAGACATCGTATCTTGTTGGACTTACCTCATTTCCTGCTAGAACTATTGTATACTCTGTTGAATACTCTGTTTAAGTTGAATATTGTTAGTAGTCATAAGGTTAAATAAGTCTTCCATAGACGTATGTAAGTCATGATAAGAAGCTTCTGGTTTGTATAAGAAATATTGTGCATCCTGTAAACTATCACGGAAGTAATTTTGATGATTTTCCCATCCATAACTAAAATTTGTATGATCACTCCAAACATGGATATAGGATTGAGAATATGAGTTATAAAAGAAATTACTTTTATCCATGTAATTTCTTTTTCACATAAACACTAAACAAAAAGTGAAAATATCAAGAAATAACTAAAAAGAAACTAATTATAAACAAATATATAGAAAATACCCATTAAAGTCAATAACTAATATTAAAGCACTAAACTCCTCATAAACGAAGCTAAAATTGACGTAGCACATCGTAATACTACTAAAAAAACTAGACTTTCAAGTATACCAGTGATGAGTCTAGGTTAATTCCACATAGAGTTTTCAATTAGCTTTTGTTATGAAAATAGTTGGTGTTTAGGTTATGGGGTTTTTTTGGTTTGCAATAAAAAAAATAAAAATGAAACTAAACTAACAAAAAGAAATTAAAGAAAACATTTGAAAATGATGAAAGTGATGAATTCATTGGGAGTCTGATTCTTTGGTTTAATCTCAGCACCCAGTTCAATATACTTCATTAACTTATTGTTCTCAAACCGCTCCTAGCAACTATTAGTTGTAGATTAGTATCAAGGTCTTCCAATCCAGGCTATCCCTTAGGTTGTGTTTAATTAAGAGATGCTCGTTAATTAAACCTAAACACTAAGCAACCTACAATACAATCTCTAGGTTTAATTGGATAGCTACATTACGAATTAGGAAAATAGACCAATCTCAGTAACAACCACATATGCTCGACTCATTTAACCTAAGTTATGTTATTCCTAATGATTGCGAACCATTAATCGCTATAGATGAATCTCAAATAAAACAATTATAGATTATATTGAAATTCTGGTTATGGGTTTATACATAAACAATCAAACAATAACGAGAATACAATCGTTCATAAACAAAACCCAAATCCATAAACATAGGATAACACAATCAATTCCCAAAGAGAGAAAGAAAATAATAAATACAAGGAAGGAATTGTTAGCGAGGTTAGTCAATGTCAATGTCACCTCTAAATAGGCCTAAGAAATCTAGATTTCCATAGGTCTCCAACATTGTGGAGCTTTGCCTTTTCTTCTCATCTTCTCCCAAAGTTTCCCTCTTTTCCCCGCCAAAACACCAAAACCTTCCTCCCCTCTTGGTCGTCACCAAAATGTTCCTTTTTATATGAAAACTTAGGTTTAATGGATAGCCACTCAAGGTGTGAGAAGGGCCTCACAAGTGGTTTGTCACACTGATCCGGAACTTGTTCATACCCTTGGAGGTCAAATCAAAAATAATCCAAGGATTGCAATATAGGATGCAATCTCGGGTCTTTTCACTTAATCAGAACCTAAAATGAATGGTCCTAAGTTAACCTATATGTCATGCTATGCAAGCTAATTGGGAAAAGGGGGGTTTTGATCTCTGAAAACACTAACCAAACTAAATTGGATTGCACAAAGTTTCTAAAATGTATTTTTGGATTTTTGGGAATATAAAATGGAAAGATTAAAACAAGTGATCAAAAATGATAGAATTCTCTTAAAAATGAGCTTTGGTCTTCCTAGTCCAAAATTGATTTTTCTATGGAGTCGTGATCACTAAGCTTCAAAATATAAACCTTAAAGAACTCTTTAAGTCTAAGATCTTAATCAATGGGACTCCATTTCTTAAGATCCCGTTAAGTGCGGCTTAGTGTGTGTAGTAGGATCACCCAATGCAATAAGTCAAATGAAATCTTAATCAACTCAATATCAACAAAACCATGCAAAAATAAAGAGAATCAAGAAGATCACAAATGACATATATGAGACTTCATATATTCAAACTCAAAATTTTACATCAACCAATCCGACTACATATAATCCAGCATTTGATTAAACAATAATCAAGTAGCTTAACTAATATATCTAAGAAATAATGTGAATTAATGTATAAGGAAATCAATAGAAACAAGCTTTTGCCTAGTCAACATCCACCTTGAAAATTAAATACCAATTATCACGATAAAATCAATCAATTTGTCTTTGAACAATTCATACCCCTTATAGTTAATTAGAAAGAATACATTGTCCAACTAATCCTAATCACTAAATAACTATAGGACATGTGCATAAGATTAAATTAAGTAATAACATTAAGAACAAGAGAGATCAATGAAAAAGAATAGCATAAAGCCTTCAAGGTAACGTTTAGTTTAGTTAATTATCCTTTCTAAGATTTAAGAATCGTATTAAGCAACAATTCATAAAAACACTAGTTAATAAGAATCCTATTAAGCAGCAATTCATAAAACACGTTATAAATTTAATATATAATAAAGCGATAGATTGAATCGAGTGAGAAACTAATAGGCCTCTCTAGCAAATAATAAATATAATTATAAAAGATAAATACAAAAAAAAACTTGATACTTAGCATAAAAATTAAACAACAAAAATAAATAAAATCACATAATTTAATATATCCCAAATTTCATTTTCCTTTGACCAAATGTAGATAATTAGCCATGCAAGAGTATGGTGAGACAAAAAAAGAAGAAAAGGTGAAAGATGACTCCACTGAAAACCTATAAAAACTCAATATGAGAAGTTATCTAAAAATTAGAGTTTTTGACTCTTTAAATACGGGATCTTGCATTAGTTTTGTAATGGGACACAATCTTGTCTATAATTTTGTCCAGACCACAGATCTCTCTAATTTTTATGGATTTTTTATATAGATTTAAGCCTTGTCCCAAAACCATATATTATATTGTTTCCTTTAAAATTGTTGCACATTCTCTAGCATGGTCATAGCTTAAGCTAGGTTGTTTTATGAATTTTCCCAATGTCACATAATTTCTCTTTAAACCAGTGCTCTAAACTATTTCTCATCCTATATTAAATCTATATTAGATATGGGTTGGCATAAAAGCATGTGTAATCCTTTCATGTCCTTCACAAATCTTGTCTTAAAGATTATGCCCATTTTATGATAAAGTATTAAAAATGTGTAGGATTTTCCAAATAACCTTATTTTGTACTTAACACCTTCGGTTACATTTTAAATCAAAATATATGTATAGTAAGTACATTTAGACAAAAATAAGAAGGACTAGATATACAAAGAGAGAAACATATTATGCATACCTATCATAGACCAATATGTTAATTGGAAGTCAACCCATACTATTCTATTTCATAAGTACTTATTAACTTTCAATAAATTGATTTTCCTTAATTTATCATCATAGTTCTTTAAACTATAAAGTTTGCAAATATATTGTCGACTTCTTCATCAATATTAGACCTAAATCTACAAACAACTATTAATTTATATTCTTTTAACCTTTTATCAAAGAAATAGGAAGACACAGGTCCTTATTCCATTATAATGACCTACATCATAAAATAAAATAAATGATTAATTTAACATTTTTCAAATTTTACTTAATTTTATAATAATAATTCAAACTTTATAAGTAATACTAAATAATCATAATTTTAATTTTTAGCACAAATAATTTAACGTTAAATTTTTTTTAATGAAAATAACGTGAAAAGTTAGGTCAAATTAGTACTTTTGCTACGCGAGTATTACATGTTATATTTGTGTCATGTATAAATTTTATTATTTAATAAATTAAAAATATCAAATATTTTAAAATAATTATAAGACAAAATAAGTGAAGTAGTGTATAATTATTTTAAAATTTTTATATCTATAATTTATTAGATAATAAAATTCATATATCGTATAAATACAATACGTCGCAATCACGTAGCAAAATATTAATCTAAATTGGCTTATCACGTCATTCACATTAAAGAAGCATTTAATGCCAATCTGTTTTTTTTTTTGGTTAAAAATTAAAAGTTAAAACATTTTAACATCACACTTTAAATTTTATGATAATATTATAAAATTGATGAAATTTAAAAAAAACTTTATAATTAATCTTAAAATAAAGACTTATCACCGGTTCCATACCCAACCCTCCGTGACTTCGTTTTTTATTAGCAACCGTATAACTTTACAATACATTTCAAACATTATTAGCCACTCGTATCTCATCGGAAACTTCGACTGTTCAAAACGGACTGCGTGCGGTTTGAAACATTAACAACTACAAAGACTGGAACTGAATCGCAAACACGAACTTGATCTCAACTTACCTTAAAAGTCAATATAAACCAAATTACTGAAGCAGAACACCGACATAACCCCTTTCCTACCCGATATCATCGTCGACAAATGGCGAAGGAAAATCACCAAACAAAGGAGGACCAAATTCACCACTGGGGCAGTACCCCTGAACAAGAGTACTACAAACAACAAGGAATCAGAGGCTCGCAATCATTTTACACCTCACCAAGAGGCCTCTCCCTGTTCACCAGATCCTGGTTACCTGATTCCACAACCCCTCCAAAAGGTGTCATTTGTATGGTACATGGCTATGGCAATGACATTAGCTGGACCTTTCAGGACACAGCTATCTTCCTTGCCCACATGGGTTTTGCTTGTGTTGCTCTTGACATTGAAGGACATGGCAGATCTGAAGGCCTTAGGGCTTATGTGCCCAATGTTGATCTTGTTGTCGAAGATTGCCTCAATTACTTCAGTTTCGTGAAACAGGACTCAGGGCTTAATGGGTTGCCTTGTTTTTTATATGGTGAGTCCATGGGTGGTGCCATCTGTCTTTTGATTCATTTTGCGGACCCTGAAGGTTATGATGGTGCAATTTTAGTGGCTCCAATGTGCAGAATCTCGGACAATATAAAACCCAGATGGCCAATTCCTCAAGTTTTAACCTTTGTGGCAAAATTCTTGCCTACCTTAGCCATTGTTCCAACAGAAGATCTCATACACAGGTCAGTCAGGGTTGAGGAGAAAAAGATAATTGGGGAGAAGAATCCAATGAGGTACAGGGGAAAACCAAGACTAGGGACTGTTCTTGACCTCTTGAGAATAACGGATAATCTGAGTCAGAGATTATGCGATGTGAGGATTCCTTTCATTGTGCTACATGGAAGCGCTGATGTCGTTACTGATCCAGATGTAAGCAGGGCTCTGTACGAGGAAGCGAAGAGCAAAGACAAGACCATAAAGATCTATAACGGTATGTTGCACTCCTTGTTGTTTGGTGAAAGTGATGAGAATGTTGATACTGTTCGCCATGATATATTCTCGTGGTTGAATAATAGATGTGGCAGAAATCATCAGTAATTGACTGATTTCATAAATTGTTAATGGATGAGTCCATGACTTTCGGTAGAATTCGTTAACAACTTGTATAATTGCGTTATGGGCATTTTCTTGCACACACCACCTTTATAGATAGGCATTGCTAAGGGACAGGATAGTGAACTCGTTTCATCAGCTTCCTAATTTCATAAATGCTTGACCTTAATTTTTCCCCTGTTCATATGCCTGTGTACTGTATGCGCAAACAAGAGAGAAGAACTGAGTGGAAAAGTGGATGTTAACAGTTCTTACTTGCCTTATGGGTAACTTCTCAGATGACATGAGAAGTTGTGTGATTAGAACAGCTAACAAGCAAAACTACATGTTTCAGTGAAGTAGGGTGGAAGATAAATTTGCACACATTGAAATGGATTCTAGGAAGTAAAAATAAGAACACAAACAATAAAAAAATGTCCTATTTTTTGTCATCTTTGCCAAGAAAAAACCTTCTTTTGCTGACCACCACTTTCCTCCTATCCAATTGCAGATGATACCATCTCTCTCTTCTTTTGCTGCAAAGGATCTTAATTGCAGATCCAGATGAAAAATCTACTAAAATGCATTCCCATATTCCCACACACTATATTTCCAGAGTCAAATATAGTTAGCATTTACAAAAAGCAATGATTTTTTATACGAATGCATTCCCATATTCCCACACCATCAAAATAGGCACAAAGCGCATGTAAATAGCAAAGGATGGAGTTAAAAGATCTTTGAAAACAACAGTATAATAAGCTTAGCAAGAAATGTAGCAAGCCACCAGATAATGGTGGATCTTGGTTTTTACAAAAACAACCAGTAATTAAAAGCTATGTTTGATTTCAGCTGCACCATCTTCTCCCTTGTACCTATATCCGATTCAAAAACTTTACTAATGAAGCATGGACATCTTAACGATAATAGTACCTGTAGAGCTCGAATTCGATCTTCAACAGTATCTTTCACGGTTAACTGCGACATAATACAGAACGTGTTTGCCCAACACGATGTGCCCTATCAATTGCCTGATCTTCAGTTGTAGGATTCCACCACAGATGGAGCAGAAGAACACGGCAAGCTGCAACCATGTTCAGTCCAAACTAGCAGCTTTCAAAGACACAACATTAACTGACACCTAAGCAAAAGGGTAGAATGTAAGAGAGCAACCAATAACACTAGAGAATTTTCCATACCAGATGAGTTGTCTGGACTCTGGAGTACTGGTTGCAGATGCAAATGTCTGTGGCATAGTCAATGACTGCACGACTTAAATAGCGGCCTTAATCTTTGAAGAATCACCAATGCAACACTTGGGATAAGATTTAAAGCCAGAAACATCTTGAGCAGGGTTGCCTAATGTGGTTTTCGAAAACACCTAACAAATATTAGCCACTCTTTGCAATTTGTGATGGGCAGTGATTTTCATCACCAGTGAGATGTGACCACACAACAGCATCTTCAGGAGGGTTGTAAAAGGAGAAGATTTGTCAGAAAGGGCTCATCAAAATATAGGCTAACAAAGGAAGATGGATGTGTTTCAAGACAATGGTCGAATAGAATAAGACAAAGATATGAATTATTCAAGGCAGTCGTTACATTCTGAAATACCTAAGTCTCATAACATTACGAGGATGTAGTACTACAAATTTAAGTGGGGAAAGAAAAAAAAAAACAAACTAACCGAAACTTCGTTAGATCCCCTCGTTACATTTTAAACCCTGCTTCCTGACCCTCCCCCTGCAACATACAATAATTCAGCTCCTTAGCAGCATGACTTTCAGCAAATCCACAACCAAGCTTTGTCCTCAAAGGAATGTTTTCATGCGTAAATATCCGTAAAGAACTTTAAATCATTCAACTATGTCTTGTTTGGCCAAAGAACTTACATTTAAATCATTCAACTATAGCCTTGTTTGGCAATCGGCAGATTACATTAGTTGTTAGCTGATTGTATCAACGATTAGCTAACAACTAATTTAGCTAACGGATAACATTAGCTGTTTATTAAAGATGTTTAGTAAAATTAATTACTTAACATTAGTTGTTTAAGTGTAAAATGACTTATGAGGGCATGATTTAAAAAAAATTTATAAAGTTATGATTAGATATTTAATTTTACAAAAAATAAGTTTAAACTCTAATAAAGAACATAAAACATTTTTAAAAATTTTGTCATCATAGCTTTTTTATTTTATAACTAGAAAACTTATTTTATTAGGAAAAAAAATTGTCACTAGCAAAGTATATACTCCCAAGTTTTGTAACTAAAAAACTTACTTCATTGTAAAGTTTTGTATCACTGTAGAATACATGTATGATTTTTAGTTTGAATTATCCATAATATCACTATATAACATAATTAACATAATTCAAAAATTATAAAAAGAGGGTATAATTGATTTTTTACCTATTAATTTTTGGTTGACTATTAAAAACGCTCCTTTTATGGAGCTTTTCTAAAATTAGCTTGTTGGGTTAAATAAGTCAACCAATCAACCATTCACCAAACATATTCATCAACTTTTTAAGATGGTCAAACAATTAACTTGTGTCAATCAGCTAAAAAATAGTTGATAAGTCATTTGCCAAATGAGTTCTGTCACTTTATTAAAAACACAAACAAGTAAATAGAATAAGATGAATTATGTGATTGAATGTGTTGCAGATGCCACAGATTGCCAAAGATGCTTCTAGACACTTAAAAGTTATAGTTTCTTTTGTTGTGGATGCTTCTTTGCCATCGTTATTGAGGTTTAGATTACCTGTTCACGTTACTCTGTGCCTATCCTATTCTATGAGTATCCATCCATCCAATTTCTGTGGGTCTCGTTTATTGGATGGATGGATGCTTATAAAACAGGATAGGCACAGGATAACAGGAACATGTAACCTATTCCTTCTCTATTGAAGATCTCCCAAGGGGGTATTCATCCAAACCCTAATTGCCTTACCAACCCTGACACCTTCTCATTTGAACCTTCTGCTTTGTCTCCCCTAACTGCTTTATCTGGTTACTTTCCTTATTTAGTGTGACCTTAACTTCTTCTCAACCACCCTCCTCAAATTTGAATCTGGCATCCATAGAAGCATTCCCATCTCCACCTCTACTCCAACAACCCATCCCTTCCAACCCTGAAACCTCCCCCACTTTTCCTCAGGTCCCACAGGTAGCTACCTTAACTCCTAAAGGACCTACTCACCCTTAACCTCACTTAAGTGTCACTTAGAACAAAGTGGTCTCTAGAGACCCGCCAAACTTCAACTAAGCTTAGATATATCCCAGAAATTGTGGGCTTAGAGTTATTTTCCCCTCCAAGGGAAGTGATGAATATTGGGGCTGACAAATGGAAGATGACTATGGTGGGATTCTTTTTGGAGAAGAGGCTTTCCTATCCTCAAGTAAAAACTTAGGCCTTCACTAACTGGAGAAAACATAGTATGGAATCTTTCCTAATTAGTGAAGACTAATTCTTCAGCTTCAAAATTGCCTATAAAAAACAAATTAGAAGGACTATCGAAGGAGGCCCCTGACATGTGCAAGGAAGACCCCTTTTCACTCAGAGTTGAGAATTGCAATGAGGCTGGACAAGTCCAGCTTGACTAGCCTTCCTCTTTGGGTAAACTTTCACAAGGGGCCTTTAGAATATTGGTATGAGGAAGGCCTTACCTATCTTGCTAGCAAACTAGGAAAGCCATTAGCACTAAATGAGAATACTGCCCATATTGGAACGAATGCATATGCACGTATATGGATACAGGTTAAGATGAAAATGCAACTTCTAGATTCCAGAAAATTCCTCATATTGAAGTTATCTTATGTCTGGAATTCAAACATGACTACAAATGGATTCCAAAGATGCAGGAAAGCCTAACAAATGGATTCCAAAGATGTAGGAAAGCCCAAAAACTGTCAATATTATGAATTCTAAGAAGGATATGATGAAGCCAACTAAACAAGTGAGGGACTAATTAAAGCTGAGGAAGTTCCCACTAAGACAATAGTTGATGAGCATAATCTTGAACTAGAGAAATCTAAAGAGACTCACCATCAGAATTTTGAGGAGAATAGGTGTGAAATTCGAGAGCAACCCACTCAAATAATTAACTTCAGTCCAAATCTAAACTTTCTAAAGGAGATTGGTAAAGAGCTCATTACTAGGTCAATAAACAATCAAGAATTTAACCTTGATCACCTTCAAATTCTAGCATTATCAAGAAATCAAATGGGAGGAAAGCCAAGAAGAAGAACCTCCTTAATCCTCCTTACTAAAAAATCCTAATAAATAGCAAGCGCTTAAGGATTTCATATTCCTTAAAAAACCTCATTTTGTTGTTTTGATTGAAACCAAAATTAAGTAAGAACAATTTAGCAAAGTTCTCTAAGTTATTAATAAGGAGTGGACTTCACTGAGCAATCATATTACAATGGCATAGTAGTTGTAGCCTCCAACCCTCTCACATTCTAACTAAGAGATTTGATCATATGCTCACTTGTATAGTAAGTTATCCTTCATGTCTTCTAAGGTTGCAATCACCACCATTTATGCTTCCAATATTGAGTTTCAAAAAGCTAAACTTTGGGACGATTTAACAAGAACAACAATATTAATATTCCATGGATTATTGCTAGGACTTTAACTACATAAAGTTTGCTTTTGAAGCTAAAGGTTAGTTAATTAAAACCGAACTTAGAAATTTTTGAAGTAAATCACACGTTAATACAATGCCTATAATACGATACCGACTACACGAGAAGGGGGTTGAATTGTGTATTCCTCTTTTTTAAAACTCTTTCAAAACTGTTTTGTTAAAGAAAAATTCTTTTTACAGAAACTTCAGTAAATTCGAATTAATCAAAACTTAAAAAAAAAACTTGTTTCAGAATTTAAGTAATAACATAACTTTGAACTTAAAGAGAGATAGGGTAGAGAGAAGTTGACACAGCGATTTTATACTGATTCACCCTAAACCGTGAGCTACGTCCAGTCCTCAGAAGTCTTTCTGAGATTTCACTATCTCTGCAACGTTTACAAGT
>JANZLF010000002.1:26609483-26631147 GCA_026546835.1 Erythroxylum foetidum
TCATCTTCATTATTATTATTATTATTATTATTATTATTATTATTATTATTATTATTATTATTATTATTATTATTATTTATTGTTGTTATTGTTGGTTGTGGTGGTGTTATTATTATTATTATTACTAGCTTTTAAGGACTTCTTAGGATAATACCTACGAGAAAAGTGAAAGACAATAGGTAGGAATGATGCTTTTAAATTGAGCGGATGGAATCAATGCAAGCAGTTTGGTGCCCGTAGCATGTAGTAATAAAAAATGAGATGACTTAATAAGAATAGGCTCTTGAAACATTAGGACCCTCAAGGAAAAGTCCTTGGAATCAGTAGAGATTTTAGATAAGTATATGATACAAATAGCCTGCATTCAGGAGAATAAGTAGGCAGGAGTTAAATCAAAGGAAATAGGGAGTTTCAAGCTATGATACTCCGAAAATACGCGAAAACAGAATGAGATAGGTATCTTAGTGGTCAAGGAACTTATAAACCAAGAGGTGGAGATTAAAAAGGTCAATGATAGGATTATGGTGGCAAAAATTATTTTTAGCAGTGTAGTTTTCAATATAGTATGTGCTTATGTACCTCAAGCTGGTTCAGACGAACAACAAAAACGTATATTCTGGGCGGGTGCTTCTATAGATCTCTGTTATTGAGCAGATCATCTTACGAGGTGATTTTAATGGGCATATAGGCGCGGTTTCAGACGGATATACAAGAACTTATAGGGGCTTCGGATATGGAACTAGAAATGATCGTGGGAATACTTTATTGAACATGGCCATAACGTATGAGTTACTAATAGCAAATTCCTTATTTAAGAAAAACAAAGCACACTTGGTGACGTTTCAAAGTAGCACGACCAAGACGCAAATTGATTATCTCCTTGTTAAGAAAAGAGCCAGATCATGGTGCAAAGATTGTAAAGTGCTTTTGGCCGCATGCCTATCAATCCAACATAAATTGTTAGTTTTGGATCTAGGAATTGAGAGATGGAGGTCACAGCAATTTACCAAGCAATGTCGTAAAATTAGATGGTGGAGGCTAAAAGGGGACATGGTGGAACAATTTAGGACTCAAGTTTGGTATAATACAATATGGTTTGTGAGTGAAGATGGTAATCGGATGTGGAAGGGAGTAGCGCTTGTAGTCAGAGAAACCGTCACAAAACTCCTAGGGCCATCTAAAGGACAAGAGCGGACAAATGGAATCTTAATGGTAGACAGACGATGTCCAGGAGACGGTAAAGGCGAAAAGGAGAGCTTCTAAAGATCTTTTAGCAAGTACAACATAGACTGGTAAAACAGAAGGCAAAGAAGACTATTTCAGTGGTTAAAGGAAAAGTATACGAGACTATATATAGGGATTTGGATATGTTCAAGGGAGCACAAAAAATTTTCAAGCTAGTATGAGATAAGGAATGTGAAACGAAGGATTTCAATCAAGTTTGTTGTATACGTGATGAAGCAGGACAGGTACTCCCAGAGAACCAAACCATCAAGAGGAGATGGCAAAGATACTTTTATGGCCTGTATAATGAGTACATATTGGTCAACATAGAGTTAAACAAACCCTCCGTGTTGGGGCATTTTATTAATGAGCACTCATAGGGAAGGGTCACAAGGGGAGAAATTACAAAAGTTTTTAGGGGGATGGGGAGCGGAAGGGCCATAAGTCCGGATGAGATCCTTATAGAGGTATGAAAACAGGAGTTGTTAGTTCAGCTCTTTAATGTGATCTTCGAGTCAGCAAAATACTAGATGAATGGAGATTGAGTATGTTAATCTCCTTATACAAGGCTAAAGGACACATCCAACAATGTCACAACTATAGAGGCATCAAATTACTAAGTCACACTATGAAGTTGTGGGAGAAGGTCATTGAAAAGAGAATCCAAAGAGTTGCTTCTATATTGGCCAAGCAATTTGGATTTATGATTGGTAAGCCTACGACAGAAGCAATACATCTACTCTATAGATTAATGGAATACTACAGGGAGAGAAAACGGGATTTACATATAGTTTTATTGATTTGGAGAAGGTACATGACAGGCTTCCTGGAGAACTCCTATGGAAGTGTTTGGAGGCAAAGGACATTCCTATGACTTATATCAGAGTAGTTTTGGATACGTATGAAGGAGCATTGACTAGCATAAGAACGATAGGAGGCAACATGGAAGTGTTTTCTATTAGTGTTAGACTACAACAAAGCTCAACCTTAAGCCCTTTTTTTCACATTAGTATTAGATAAACTTACCAGACATATTCATGGAGAGGTACCTAGGTGTATGTTATTTACTGACGATATTGTCCTATGAATGAGACCAATGAGGGGGTCAATTTCAAGTTAGAATGTTGGAGAGAAACGTTAGAATCGAAAAGTTTTAGAATGAGTAGGTCTAAGACGGAGTATTTAGAATGTAACTTTTTGAGAAGCCAGATGGTATATGAGGCAGCAGTAGCAATTGGTATTGAAGTCATACCATAGAAATCGAGTTTTAAATACCTCAGGTCCATCATTCAGAGAGATGGTAATATCGATACTGATATAGTATATCGTATTAGATCTGGAAGGGTTAAATGATGAAGTGCATCAGGTGTTTTATGTAATAAAAAGATTCCTTTAAACTCAAAGGGAAGTTTTATAAAATGGTGATTCGACCAACCATGTTATATAGGGCAAAGTGTTGACCTACTAAATGTAGATATATAAGACAATTGTTAGTAGCAGAAATGTATATATTTTGATGGATGTGTAACATTACCAAAAGAGATAAGATCCGGAGTCATGTGGTGAGAGACAAACTACAGGTGACTAGTATTGCTGACAAGTTGAGAGAGATCAGACTTAGGTGTTTTGCGCATGTGCATTGAGGCCCTCTGAGGCTTCAGTATGACGCTATGAGAAAATAACACTTAGTGACTACAAAAGGAGAAAAGAGAGGCCTTATAAGAACTGGAGGGAAGTGATCAAGAAAGATATGTCAGAGTTAGCCCTTACTGAGGCAATGGTTAGAAATAGAAAAGTCTGGCCTGATTGGATAAGGGTAAAGGATACCCTTTAAAGTTCACCAAAATAGTTGAGTAACTTATTAGGAGATATTTACTTTACGCTCGTGCCACGTAGTTACCGCGTAGGAAGTCCAACTCAATGTCCTTTATGCCTTTTCTACAAGTTTTGGACAAGGCTTTCGAGCCTACAACTTGGCTTTTCAGGACAGGTGTATGGGGAAAGATCCCGCAAGGCCATCTAAAACCGTAGGATTGTCATACCCTTAGAGTCTCTGAGCAAAGACCCCTAGGTTAACTAACGACAAGAAGAGCCGTACTTTGCAGCTTATAAGGTACTAGCAGATCTAGACACCATCAGGTATATCCTTTGGTTATATTTTATTTTTATTTATTTATGTATTTATTGTAATTTTATTTACATAATTATTTAGCATGCCAGTTTTATTTATTTACTCTTTAACCTGAATCACTCTTTTATTGTCAAATTTGCATGTGGATCTACAGGAAACAATCTCTCTACTATATAGGGGTAAGGCTGCATACTATCAAATTTTCTCATACTTCGCTTTATTGCGGGACTTTGAGCTGGGTGTGTGTGTGTATATATATATATAGGATGCATATTAAATTGTATATTTTATATGTATAATATTTACATGCAATTTTGTATTTGATAAGATGAATAAAATTAAATCCATCATTAAAATATTTAGTACACATTAAGAACGTAAATTTTGTCTTCCATTATTTAGGAATAAAACTAGAATTATATTCATTGTAAGGTTTGTTGAATGACTCAAAGCCTCTTTAACCAAAAAATATTTTATCTTAAATTAGTGGGTTCTACTTAACTAAATTTGTATAATTTAGGTAAGTGATTCATGATCATATAAATTTAAAGGTAAGGTTAGGAATAATAAATAAGATATATCTTGAAAAAGAATTATTGCCTAACAAATCTAATAGTCACATGAAGTGTGATTAATAAAGTTGTTATCTACCTAATTTAAGTTTAGTTTGTTTATTGAGCGACTTAAGATCAACTAAATTTGAATAATATCCTAGCCCACTAAAGAGATTAGAGTGATTTTTTCAAATAGTAATGAGGCTATTATTTTGGATAAAATAGTGAGAGTAACTAATCAATTACTTGCTTTCTTACATTTATATTTTGCTCCATGTACAAATTACCTTTGGTTAATATAGTTGATATTAAGTTAATGAACTTAATTTCTTGGACATGGTTTAGGTTTAAGAAGAGTTCTCAAAGATTAAAAAAAAGGAGATTTATATCCACAATGCAATTTTGTTATTAATCCCTAGTAAGGATTTGGTGACAAAGTTTTAAAGATATGTCAATATCATATAGATAAAAAAAATATCATGACATTTTGAATTGATTAACGTCTCATAAACTTTGATGACAACATGCAAGATATATGTCAACATCATAATGGTAAGATGCAAGAGATTGCATGAAGTAGAACTGAAAGGTATAGTATCTTAATGAAATTGTTCCACTAAATTTAACTTATAAAATGCATAAACATGGAATATAATTTAACTCATTTGCTATAGTATAATAATAATTTTCATTAAAACAAAAATGATTGTATGAATTTTTTCTCCTATACGTGAAATGGTAGAGATCATATATATTTTTAGTTCATGCTTATGAGGATTTGATATTGAATTTGAATTTAACATTATTACAACATTCAAGGTATAATAAGAAATATATTGATGAGTAAAAGTAGTTGATCCAAGTTTATACATATATATTTTTTGTATATTGGATCAAAGAAGACTTATGCTTAACATAAGTGGCAAGAACATAAAGTTGGATACTCAAGACTATCATTTTATGCCATATTGATAAATCAACATCGATTTATAAAAAAAAATCAACATGATAAGAATCATAAAGTTACATACAAGGATATATGTATCCTTTTGATAATGAATCATATGAAACTTGCTAAGTTGAAGAATAACTAAATCAACCTTTAGCGAAAGGATGATGATGGTATTGAATTGTTAAATCTTATACATATGATTTGTTCTATGTAATAACAATTCATAAGAGGATGATATTTATATTTCATTATATTACTAGTGAATTTAGGTGATATAGTTATATGTATTAAATGAAATATTGATCACTTCTATAAGATTTATATGATGAGATATGAAATTTTTAGTTATCTATAAAGAATGAGATTTTCTAGTGATTATCTCTACAATTAAATTTCATTAGAGTATGAATTTGTGTAAGGAGGAATATATAGTATGAGATATTGTATGATGCAATATTTATTTCTTTTATAGTTATGCCTAGTACTATAACTTATCTTTGAAAGTTCCAACTAAATCAATTAACAAGATTTCATATTAGAAATGAAATGATAAAACTCCAAAAGATTCAAATTTAACGATTTAAGGATGTCATGATTAGTTTATGCATATATTATCCACTAAGTTTATAACTAATTAGAAAATAGAAGGTTATAAGGTGTCCAAAAGGTTGGATATAATATTATGTACCCTATTGAATATTAACATATACTTTTAGGAGAATGATTATCAAGATAAGTGGTGGGAGTAAGATAAAATTTGAAAAGCTCAAATCTCATAACAATACATCTAATAAAAACTGATGTCTTTGTTGATACATTTAACGTATAGCTGAAAGACTACGAGATGTTGAAAGATTCACTTTCATGATGAATTCAAAGAGTTTGTTTAATATATGATTGTGAATTTATCATGTCTACAAGAACGTTAATAGGAGCACAGTTGTCCTCTTTAGTATGAGTATATAGAGATATATTCCCTATAGAGAGAATAATAATTCATAATTTTAATTGTTGAAAATATAATTGACTAAAAATAATGCAAAAAGGTAACAAATTAATTATTGGAATTAGATATATCAGAATTTTTTGACCTATTCTAATATAAGCATGTAGATAATATATTAAAGATGTTTAGTATTTGAGATATTTGATACGTGTGAAATTTAAGGATATCAATTATTCTAATATTGCTTGATATTTAAGTTTAAGTTTACATGGAAATTAAATTTAGAAGTAAATCCTAAGTAAGGTATATTTTACTTAGAACAATATTATTTTGGTATTAGAAAGGTTCTAATGTAGCATTACTTCTCAATCAAACTATAATACATTGTTTATTTAGTAGAATTGATTATTTGGATCAAAAAGTAATGAACTTGGTATAGTTCCTTACATTGTTTAAACAGTAATATACTGTAGAACATTAGAGCTATTAAGCACGTAAAGGGAGTTAATATCTCATCAAATTTCCAAATATGTATTAAGTGATTTATCTTAATTATAATGATAATTAGATGAAAGTTGAAAGATTTAAGCAAGTGCTCAATTTAGAAAGTCTTGTAGAATTCTCTTACTAAATCGCAATCTTAGCAGTAACTTGATCGTCATATAGATATAAAATATAAGATATTTAAATGATTGACTTAGTGTAAGTAGGACATTGTTGGTTTATGCCCCATAACCAAATAGTTATTTGTAGTTTAGTGACAAAATAATTTTAAAGACATTCTTTATCGTGTACATATTTAGATGTATATGTAAAGTCTATGAGATAAATATACATTACAAATGAAATTAGGATGAGATTTACATTTTATTTATGCATTATCTATAAATTGTTTTTAATCATTGGTATATTAAGATAGGACATTAATAAAGTGTTAAAAGATTAACACTCATTATGTTTTTTCCTTATGAAGGAAGTAGTTAATCTCATAGACTAAAGTATGAAGATACTTAATAAACAAATGTGTGGTGATTGTTAGATAACAAGTTCACTGAATTGAACCCATATGAGAAATTCTTTTGGAACACCACTTATATATCTATGAAAATTCTCATTTTGGTGATTGTATAAATGATTATTTGATTTGAGATCATCAAAGTATCTTAAATCAGACCCCCAAGACCCCGCTGCACTGTGGGACAGACTTCGGGATATAATGATGATGATGACAAAGTATCTCATATAGGGATCACTATGTTTTGATATTATTTATAACCTATTTTAATCAAGGATAGCTCAGTCAGTAGTCATTGGATATATCATGAATTATATAGAGATAATTACGTGATTAATATAGGACTTATCACCCTAAAATAATTAGGGATAATATTTTGTTTTTCTCAGTTAGTATTGATTCATGAAATCCTTGGTCAAGATAGAATAATTTTTTATAAAATAGTTTACAAATGTCATTCATTGAATCAATTACTAATGGTGGAAAACTAATATGATTGGAATCAAATATATGAAACATTATTTTCATACTCTATGTCTAATTGAAATATTGTATAATGAAATGATTATCTTATATATAAAAATCATGCTCGAAAGTTTAGTTAAAACTACTTAAACAAATATTTAGATGATCACGATGTATTGCTAAAGGCTAATCTTGATCTTTGGATATAAATTATTTAATTAGAGAATTACTAGTAAATTAAAAGAATTTAATTTATCTAATCCTAAATATGATTTAAAATGATAGTTTATGTCTATCAATATATTTGGGAACTTAATGGATCACACACAAAAAAGAATTTGAAGATAGAAAATATATTTTAATCAAGTTGGGCTTGATTGCAAAGTTTGTAAAACTTTATAAATAAATATGATATATTCAATAAATAAGAATCAATATGAGATATTTCATCTTATTTGGAAAAAAGTAGTATTTAATTATAATTCTAGTTAACGTTTAATTGAAATTGCAATTTTATTTCAATAAAATTATTAGAGTGTTTAAAACTTATTATAAATAGGTTTAAGCTCCAATAGAGCTAACATTCATTTGTTTAACTATCTTTATAACAGTGGTAGAGCTCTTTTGACATATTTTGTAAATAACGTTAGAGATCAAACACTTATGTGATTATAGGGATTGAGATAAGTCGATTTAATAAATAGTTTGAGGGAGAGGATAACAAAAATGATTAAGCATTTAGAATAAGATATGAATTATTATTCATACTTTAAATATTTTATTTGTTATTCTTATTATATAATTTCAAATAATCCTAATTTTGGGAAATCATACAAATTCTGTTTCATAATTATCCCACTACATGTGGGATCGAATCTTGCCTCCAAATCTTTAATACCAATTTGAATAAATTAAAGACAGACTAACCAAGCTCATATCAAAGACTTCACAAAAGAAGACTAAATCTAATCTAATCCAGGATTTAACTTTAATCTTCTTAACCACCCAAACTACTTTAAATAATTTGGTTAAGGCATCCTTTTTAATAAAAAAAATGGGTTAAGGCATCAAAAATGAAAGATGAGATTTTGAACAACTCTTGCCAATGACCGTTGAACCTAGCACTGAATTTGATTGGGACATCCATGACCATGTTCATTTAAAATTGCTAAAGGACAAATTAAATTACATGCAGAAGGCCGGTGGAGTGAATGAAAGAGATACGGATATGGTAATGGCCTTGCTATAATGACAGGCGGACCAAATTGTTGTGCTTACGTAATGGACAGGACAATGCAATTTCAAGGTACAGACCAGACCAATCTCTCTTCTCTCCATTCGGGCGCCAGATTCTCTGTCCCTCTTCTTTTGGCTTTATTCTGACTCTTTATTCTGACTCTTTCTTATTTGAGACATTCATTCAGATGAGTCTCACTTAAATGAATGACTCAAATAAAAGGGGATCAGAATAGAATCAGAAGATCTGACTCGAATGGAGAGAAAAGAGATTGGCCTGGTCTGTACCCAGAGGACTCCCTCCCCTCCGGTCGCCGCCTCATTGAGTTTTTGCACAAGAACAAGCGCTGACAAAATTACTTTAACAGATGCTGTAATGCTAAAACATTCCTTCATAGGTTTGACTCCCTGTCAGGAAAACAAATTAAGCACCCACAAATAGATTGTATCTCTCTGTTTGCATTAGGAAAAGTAGACCAAAAATATATATATTTAATATATACAGTAGAACAAGTTATGTCAAATGTAGACAGAGAACGAATGAACATACGAGTGTTAAGAGTCTTTGGGCAATGCCTAGTAGTTGGAAATAGGGTCTTCTATTCAATATTATAGTGTCTTATTTTGTCTTATGAATCTCAATCATTTATTGATGCAGGTCTTGCGTAAAAAAAAATGATTAAAATTTATAAGACAGAATAAAACACTATAAAATTAGATAAAAGATCTTTAACCTGTCTCATAAATCTCAATCATTTATTGATGCAGATCTTGCGTAAAAAAAATAAATGACTAAAATTTATAAGACAGAATAAAGCACTATAAAATTAATAGAATATCCCGTCTGATAATAATACTAATGCTACTGATACATAAGTCCTTTTCAGTAATCGTAAGAAGTCACTTAGGGTGGTCAAATGCCTGTGGGCTTAAAGAAAGATGATTATTATATGTTCAAGTTGAGGACAACAAACAGACAATGACGTTTGAGTATAACTAAACATTACGCTAACTGAACTGTAAACGCGGATTAAGATTAAAGGGGTAAAAAGAAAAGTGGACGAATCAAATCTGAATTCCATTGTTTCTTACTTTCTCTGTATGCGTCAAGTCATTTTGTGTCACCACTCAAGTCATTGTGATCATTGATCAAGAAGAAGAAAGAATTAAATTCTTCTTACTATTGCCCTTCAATCCGAAATTCTTGCCCTTGCACTTTTGGATGTGTTTCGATTTAACGCTCCCGGTTGATAGAGGTCGCCGATCTTGGTTTTTCTCGTTTCTCTGAAGAATGGCCAAGCGTGGTTATAAGATTCGTATCCTTTTTCTCTTTTCTGCTATTGTGTGTGATGTTGGCGTTTAGTTTGTCTGATAAAATTCTAGCTCTTTTCTAAAATGGTTTCCTGGGGCTCGTTTTTCTTCTTTATTGAGCTTCTATTTTAAGAAAAGGGAACCATCTCCGTGTTTTTTCTGGATGCTTGCTGTTCCTTTGACTGGAATGAAAATTAGAGGAATTTGTGGCGCATTATACCAATGTCAACTGCCTTAGCATTGGTAAGAAGGCCTGTAGACTGTTTATCACAGGTGGTGATGATCACAAAGTTAATCTTTGGGCAATTGGCAAACCATCTTCCTTAATGGTAATCTTCTTTTCAGTTATGTAGCTCATCATTGGATTGTCTTCTAGTTGGAGTACTTGTTTCAGATTTGGTTATCAGTGTCTCTGTTAATATGATGATCACGGCTCATTTTTCAAACTGACCTGTCCTTGTACCATTTCCACTTACTGGTTGTCCCCAATAATTCAGTTTAAGACTTTTCTCTTTACAGATTCAAAAGCATGAAATACATGGTTCATAACTTTTATCCCACTTCGAGATTTCGTTGGAACACTTGTTTGAGTGGACCCATTTGCCACGAGGCATAATTTCTATGAAATAATATTTCGTATTTGTCTTTGAATTTGCAGAGCTTGTGTGGTCATGCAAGTCCAGTTGAATCTGTAGCCTTTGATGCAGCTGAAGTATTGGTACTTGCCGGAGCTTCTACAGGAGCTATTAAGATGTGGGACTTGGAAGAAGCTAAGAGTATGTTAACAAATCAGTTGAAATTTCTTAGTGAAAATTAGAGCAAATTTTGGGTAGTATGTTATGCTCTGTTGTGCCAATTGTGGCATCATAATTTTGTCGAGATGGGGGAGCACTTGCCAGATCTGATAGCTTTGAATCATGCCACCTAGTTAGTGCCCAAATTACGCAATCTTCATATGTGTTCCGCCTTTCTAAATCTCTTCAATATTCTTGGTTGATTATGGTATAATGCCCTATGTAATTGCCAGAACAGTTTCTTGAAAGATTTTTGATATACTTGTTATTGTCCTTGAAGTTTAGTGGTTCGCACTCTTACTGGACACAGAGCGAATTCTACTGCTGTTGAATTCCATCCATTTGGAGAATTTTTTGCATCAGGCTCAGCAGACACAAATTTGAGAATTTGGGATATTAGAAAGAAGGGATGCATTCACACATACAAGGGGCACACACAGGGAATTAGCACCATTAAATTCACTCCTGATGGACGCTGGGTGGTCTCAGGTGGATACGATAATGTTGTAAAGGTAGGCAATGACCTTTTTACCAAGCTTTCCTTATTCTTACGCCAATGATTTTTATCCAAATTTGTCATATAGGTGTGGGATCTTACGGCTGGAAAGCTTTTACATGATTTTAAATTCCATGAAGGGCATATTAGATCCATAGATTTCCACCCCTTGGAGTTTCTCCTGGCCACTGGTGAGTTGGACATCCATGTCTTTGCACTTATGAGTCATTAAAATTTTGATACAAGTTTTCTTTTATTATTGGGTATTCCATGATAATATTCACTAATGGGAATTAAAAGCTATGCAACATTTACTTTTTGTTCACTAGTTGGCTTTATTGAAGGCAAAACTAAGGAATCAAGGATTTTTTTCTTCTTCTCAGTTTCATATTTACATACGACTGGGTATGGGAAAATAGGAATGAAAACAAGAAATGAGAATGATCCTCATAATTTTCGTTGGTATCCTAAGGATTTTAACTTCAAATTTTCATCCTCACCCCCTTTGGCACTGTCAAGCATTCTGCTTCCCATTGTCTTTTTATGTCTCTTTGTCTTTCTCTCTTCCTTGTTTGGTTTGTTTCTGTTACCATTCAATTGTTTTCTAACTTCTAATGAGGTGGTTACTTTCCAGGTTCTGCAGACAAAACTGTGAAATTTTGGGATTTGGAAACCTTTGAATTGATTGGATCTACCAGAGCAGAGGTATCTAAGCTTTTGCTTTGTCTAGTAGAAACTTGAAATTTTTATATCAAAGTGCTTAATTTCTAATTTAACCTTGCCTTTTCTTGTCTATTTGTCACTGTTAAACTTTTGCGATCCATTTTTCTAAAACAACATTTTTTTATCTGTTCAGGCTGCTGGCGTACGCTCAATTACCTTTCATCCTGATGGGAGGACGCTGTTTTGTGGATTAGACGATAGCCTGAAGGTTTTGATTCTTCTTTGACAAAATTTACTAATGTATTTTACACAGTATATAAGTGTGATAAATTTTGCTCAAAATGCAGGTTTATTCTTGGGAGCCTGTAATTTGCCATGATGCTGCTGACATGGGGTGGTCGACACTTTGTGATCTTTGCATTCATGAAGGAAAACTTTTGGGTTGCTCATACTATCGAAACTCTGTAGGGGTTTGGGTGGCCAATATAGAGGTCCCTTTTTTCTTTTCCTTTTGGTCTCTAAATTTTGAGCCAAACAATTAATGATCAGAATTTTATGTTTGCTTCAATTAACCCACTTGAAATTGGAAGTTGCATTTCAGCTTATTCAACCATATGGAGCTGGTTTCATATCTGAAGAAATTGACTGCAGAGAGCAGAATTTTAGCTCTTCCAGAATTCAATCTCCCAACAAAATAGACAATTTTGCGCAAACCACTGAAGCTTTACATTCTAGGTCTCCTGAATGCAAGATACTTGAGATCAAGAACATATGTGTGGACTGTAAGTTGGCAGTGTGTTTTTTTACGACTTCTCCATTAAGAAACCTGTTGCTTCCTATCACCAATTCATTCTTAAAGCCTCACTGTGATTGGATTTATCATTGACTTTTCCTCATTCAGAAACTTGATCGCTTCATAACCTTTTGTAATCTGACTAAGTTTTGATAATGTTAAACATAGAAAACTAGAGTGCTTGTGTTAAATTTATATGAGTTCTGATCTTTAGATGGATTCTGAATACCTAGTACTGGTTAAATTTTGATTTTTACTTTTGGATTTACTGGATTCTGAAATGTGTGAAACATCACCATCTTTTATTGGTACTGTTTGTTTAGATAAGTACGCTCAAATTGGAAAATAAATTATAGCCTGTAGGGATTTGTATGATGCATGTCTGCACTCCATTCTTTTATCTAGATCTATCTACCAAACAAATCTGTTTTCTATGTAAAGCTATTGGTGGAATCCCTGTCACCTCACAGAGAGTTGCATCTTTGAGTTCTTCACAAGTGGTTCCCGCATTGGATATGAAGGAACGGTCTACTCCACCAACACAGAGGCAGAGCCCTGTGGTGGGATTGAACGCTAAGGCAAGCAGGCAGGCACTTAACAAGTCATTTACTGCACCAGCTGTTGTCCCTCGGGAATCTCCTCTTGAGGAGGACCTTCCAAACTCTGGAAGGGAAAATATAACTTTTTCAAGGACAAAACCAGGCATGTTGCTCAGACCAGCACATGTTCGGAGGCCATCAAATAGCAAAAATGACGTTGAGAAACTGTCAGAGTCTGGAATGTTTAGCAATATGGCACACATGGAGGACTGTACTATTGATGAACACTTGCAAAACCCTATTGTACCAAAAGGTGGAGCTCAAAAATACAGTGAGGAAATGAGTTCCAATATCAAGAATGTATCTGAAAAGATTGAAAAAAACTTTTCACCAGATGTTATGTCTATGCAAGAAAACTGTAAGTTTTTTATGGCATTTTAATGCTTAACTATTCAAGTTCAGCACCTGACAACATCATCCTATCAATCCTTTCTTTCACATTATCTCCTTTCTCACATGCTTTCCCTGGATTTTAGCCCTTGATCATGATATTGACAGTTCTTCCAGAGTAATTTTGCTTCAGATATCCGAATCGATTATATGTTCCATTATCTTTGATTAAATTAACAAAAACACAAGCCAAAGCTGTCTTGCAAGTATACTTTTTGAAAATCAAACTTGCTGAGTGATCCAATTTCTTGAATTTGTTATACAATCTTTGTTTTTATCACTTATGTCACTGTATTAACATTCACATCTATTTCTTTCATGTGTACCATCTCTTGTTTTCGTTCTTCATACAAGAACACAAACAATGCTTATTCTATGTAGTCTGTTAATTGTGACTTACCAGATGTGGTGGCATGAATTTCTTCTAATATCTACAGTTTGATGCCTCTTGTTCTTTGTCCCACCAAAATCTCATTTTTGTTCCATCTTTTGCTTAAGCTACAACCACCTAGCATACACGTTTGAAATTTTTTCATTTGTGATTACTTTTCATTTCCCATATGTCTACTTCGGCGGTATCTAGTAATGAAAAGTTTTTTTGTTTTTCAGGTGATAAATCTGTGGATGACAGTAAAGGGATTGGCTCTGTAAAAATTGTCAGTGGAGGTATGTCGGGTTGCTGGGCATGATTTTGGAATATTTAGCTTCCTGTAAAAATTGTCAATTTAAAAAACTTCATTCTTGCAGTTGCAGTTGTGGCAGGCAGGATTCGAACTCTGGTTGAGAAGTTTGAAAGACGGGAGAAACTTACCAATGAGCATCAAGTAACACAATGGTCTTCTCAAGCCGTAGTTGACACAAGCTGGACACCTATAGTTGCCACTGATGTGAACCCTCAAAGCAGTTTCCAAGCTGAAGGAAAAGCCAGCATGACATCTGATAAGGCACCTCAAGTTATACCAGAAAATGATAGAACATGTAACACAACCCCTTCTACCATACCTGCAACTAATAGTAATGCCAGCTCGGTACCCAATAAGACTTCACATATTATACCAAAGACGGACGTGATGCCTGTTGTTCCCACTTCTGGTTTTGTGCATGAAACTAACTGGAAACATTCCTCCACATCTAGCATGATCCCTCACATCTTACCGGAAAGAGATAGAACGTCAACTGCCCCAGCTGCTGTGACTCCTCATGTTACCTGTGAAACGGCTAGTTGGCACCCCATACTGGTATGATAGTTACTCGGTGAAAATTTTTATGGTCTTGATGGAGATGTTTATAATTCCTTTGGACATCTGTTGAATACAGTTTGTTTTGTACTTGACTATAAGAACAGTGAAATGTGAAATCGAAGAGTAACCCTTTTGAGTAATAGTATAAGACACTCATTCTAGCTGAACTCCACTGGGTTTGCTTATGTTGTTTTTTATCTTCTTAGTGACTATTTTATTGGTTGCATTTATGGTCTCTGAACCTACTACTTACTCTCCTTAAGGGTGCGAGTATAGCTTGGTCTGAGAATACCCTTTCCTGTTATTTGTTATTGTTGCTGAGTTGTTAGTTATAGCTAATATCAAGAAAAGTGAGCTTCCTTTTTCGGATGACAGAAAGAAGATCCTCAGATTTCTGGGCACGAGCCAACCTCTGCCAGTGGTAGGAATATTAGTGAAGATCTGATGCAAACTCATGACATATTCTTGAGTGCCCTGAAATCCCGGTTGACAAAATTACAGGTAAAATTACAGCTAATTATGCACCACAATGCCTCTAGATGATGGCATGACATATCATCTCTATCCTTAGTGTCGTCTTTTTCAATTTAAAGTGAGCAGTTCAGTCTTGACTTAGTAAAAAGTTGCTATACAATGAAGGATGTTAATATCAGAGACTTCTATATCTGCGACCAGTTGGGGACAAATTTGTGCATGTTTCAGTACTATCACTGTTTTTTTCTATAGGTTTTGTTATAGATTCTTCTCATGTCTTCTATTTGGTTAGTCTAAGTAGCTCTTTTGTAATTCTGCAGGTTGTCAGACATTTTTGGGAACGAAACGACATGGAAGGTGCTATTAATGCCATGAGGAAATTGCCAGATCATTCTGTGGGTATTTATAAGATCTTATCTTCTGTTTTAGGTTTTCTTGAGAACTACCAAAAGCATGTTCTGGGTATCTTGTGTATCTGATTTTTCTGATGGTAATCCAACCATTTTCAGGTGCAAGCAGATGTTATCAGTGTTCTCATGGAGAAAATGGAGATAGTCAGCTTGTATTTATTTTCTTGCTTGCTTCCTGTGCTTGTAGGCTTACTAGAAAGCAAGTTGGAGAGGTAATTGTTATTGAATTTGAACTCTAGTATTGCTAACTTGGAATTATTGCCAATCTAACCTAATTTCAGCCGCATGACTCTATAACCAGCAGTTCTAATTAATATTCTACGGGCCTTACGGAAATGTTTAGTTTACTTCCAAATGTGCAGTAGTAAGCATTCCCAACCCCGTTGATGGGGTTGACTGCTCGACTTGGTAGCAGTTAGAGGACCTTTATGCTTTTCTCTAACAAAATCACAAGGACAGAACAAGAAGGGTTTGGCTGTTGAAAGAACAACTCATAAAGATGTTTGTTTAATTCTCAATCTGAACTTATGCTCTATCTAGAGAAAAAAAAAATGTCAATGTATCAACCTGCATTTCAAATGACAGAAGCTGAAGTTCTCACAATTATGCAACTTTTATTGTAACCTTGTAGAAATGCAAAGGTCTCGCTGGAGATGCTATTGAAGTTTGTTGCAGTGTTTGGCCCAGTAATACGGTCAGCTGTTACAGCACCTCCAGCAGTTGGGGTTGATCTTCATGCAGAAAAAAGGTGGCTTTGATAGATGCATCGATTAATTGTAGTTATTTTGCACAGAGAACTTAGATCTGAGTGCAATTTGGTTATGCAGATTAGAATGCTGCAAACAGTGCTTTATGCAGCTGCAAAAAATTCGGGAGATTCTGCCATCCCTTATCAGGCAAGCGTCCTGTCTTTCTTCTTTTTCCTGCCCATTAAGCCTATGGTTAATACTACCAGAAATAAGGTCAGCAGAAAGAAGAAAGTCAAAGCTCAATATAAAAGATTATTAGCTTTAACCAAAAAGGGCACATAAAAGCCTGAACCATTTGAGTTCATAATTTAGTAATATAGTTATGCTCATTTTCCTGCAGGAGAGGTGGTTTGTTGGCTAAGTGTGCTAATGAGTTGATTCTAGTGCTTCAAGAATCTTAATGGGTGCTCTCACACATACATATGGTGCAAGTGCAAGGGAGGTGGTTTAGCTGATATTCCGCGTCAAAAGTTTCTGTAACGCCATGCTTGGTCTCTCACAAGATTTGAATCTGGCTTTGCAAATAACACGAGTCTTAAAGCTTTGATGGAAGCAATTGGTACCTGAATGCTAGTGAGATGTCATTTTGCCCTGGCCATCTCGATTCTCATCAGTATCATCTCTATTCTTTGTTCAAATGAAATCGATATGTACACGAATTATGGTATATTCAATGAAGATGCATTTTCCTGTTTTTTTGAATTGGATTTCTTTCATGAGTGGTAGTGGTAGTCTTAAAAATGAAAGCAGCTGGGAATTGAATACCTAACAGAAGACAGCATTTAGTAAGGCGTGCGTGTCACTTTTCTTACCAAGTAAATCTACGTAAACAAGAACGTCATCTCAGGGAGGCAAGAGAGAAAAGATTTAACGAAATCAACCTAGAGAAAGAGAGAGCAAGAAAAAGCAAGTCTATATCTCCGGTCTAATATTATGGTATTTTATTGTGTCCAATAAATTTTAGCAATTTATTTATGTAAATTTATGTAAGTCCCGTGTGAGTTTGCAAAATAAATAGCTGAGATTTCATAATTAAGATTTCATAAGACAGTGTAATATTTGGACAGAAAATCTTGTCTCAGATAAAGCCTCTCAAAATCCTTGCTTTTCTCGTTTCTTCACTAAAAATTTGTTTTTTCCTGTGGCTTCTCAAAAGCACAGAACGTCTGATTCTTAAATAATGATGGTGGGAGGAGTGCCGTTCTCCGTCATGGCACCGCATCAATTTTACGGTTGTTATTTATTTTACATGAAAGGACTTGTCTAATAACATTGGGTCTTCAGTTACCGCATCGATTTTACTGATTTCTTTAAGCTTACACTGCTCATAGTCCATACTTCAGAGCAGCCAAAGGCAGATGCTTTCCTACCCAGATGCTCGGAATCAACTCACCTTTGTTTTGCTGTCTGACAGAAGGGAAGAAGATACAAGAAAATGATTCTGCAGCTTATGGATTTAGATACCAGAAGATCAGGAATTACTGACTCTAAACAACTCTTTAGAGATCTTTCGCTGCTTGCTGACAATGGCCTGGTACTTTACTCCAAGACAACTCGTGTAATACAAATCTGCACCGCTTCTCAGAGCCATTGCAACCAAATGTTTGCGAGGCCACCATATCTCTGCTCTCAACTTCGTCCTCTATTCCTAATCCTTATGTTAAACCCAATAGGGCTCTCCCTGCCAGTCGCAAACTGATTGGAATTTGGAAAGTTGGCAAAAGCTGGCATGTAGTTCCAAAAACCTTCCAATGTCAACTAATGCACGTCCCCCTCATTCATCAGAATCATTAGTCGTGACAAAGAAAGGTTTTGGTCCACCAAGAAAAACTGCACAAATAACCACTACTAGGCGGGCTGAAATTTCAACAAAGGGCATAAAGAGAGTGAGAGATAACATTGTTGTCGTGTATGGTTCTGTTCATCCTTTAACATTCTCAAAAATCAGGTTTACGCCCCAGCTTTTTGATTTAACAACTTGGATGGAATCCGTGGTGGCACCCCATGCAATGTACAAGAAGGTACTCTCGTGATTAGGACCTAATTGTTGTATACTCCCATTGTAACAGCATTGGACTCAACCACAGTTTTGTTCTCTCAACTCTCTTTTGTTGCTCAATATCCTTGGACAGCATTTTAGATAGCAAGTTTAGTTCCACATAGTGAAAGTCTTGTGGGTCGAATACATTCTGCACTAATCCGTTTTCTCGTGAGCCATGAACGTTACTCAAGATGATGCGTAACCGGTAGAGCTCTCTCTCCTCAACCAAGCACAATGCGCTTGTTGGAGACGATGATGCATGGTTATTGCATTGCAATAGATAAACATAAACTCGCTGGAACATGTCTACTGAATGCTGAAAAGTTTACTACTTCGAGCATCCTAACAAATCTGCAGGCAATTAGTAAGTTGTGAGATCCGTTACCAACCTGATGATTCCTAATACTTCAACCTCTAATTAACCTTCTCCTTTATTATCAAACCTTACCAGTCACTTTTGGACTAAATGCTTTTGAGCGAAAGCCAAATTTTGTTGTCACTTTGCATGCCTCACCAATAGAAACATCCTTCACGTTTATCTTTTATTATTATTATTATTTTCCTTTTATTGAGTTTCTTATTAGTTTTAATTTCATCATCATCATCATCATCATCATCATCATTATTATTTTGTATTTGTATCTTTATTATTTGAATTAAGTATTTTTCGTATTATTATTATTATTTGTAATTTAATTTTCTTACTTTCTTTTACTTATTTATTCTGTTAACCTGCATCACTATTTTTCTGTCACATCTACATGTGGGTCTATCGGAAATAATCTCTCTACTATATAGGGGTAAGGCTGCGTACTATCAGACCTCTCTAAATCTCGTTTCAATATAGAATTTCAGACTAGTTGTGATGATAATGATTAAGGCCCCTTATGATTCTGTAACTAAATTGGATTAACAATTGAAATATTGATTGGTTCTTGTCCGTTTAAGTCTTATAACTAATCAATTGATTGAAGATTTTGTGACTTAATTAACTCAAATCATATATATATTTGTTTAATTAACTGATATATAAAATGAAATTCATGAGGTAAATATGCTTTACAAATATAATTATAATGAAATTTATATTTTATTTATGTATTGGCCCTAAATTGTTTTTAATTATTGTTTTACTAAGAATTAACCTTAATAGGATGGAAACAACACATGTTGTATTTCTTCTTTCTAAAAATGTAGTTGATCAAATATAATAAAGTGTGAAGATACTTAACAAACGAGTGTGTACTTATTAGAGAATAAGTTTATTGAATTGTTCCAATTATGAGAATCTTGAATAGATCATTACTTGTGTGTATATGAATTTTCTAATTATATTGGTTGTGTAATTGATCCTCACACTTAAGTTTACTTAGATATCTCATACAAGAATTATTATGTTTTGAGATTAAGACTAATTACGACTTATTCTAATTATAGTAATTCAATCGACAGTACTTAGATATAGTATGAATTATATGAAAATAGTTGAATAATTCAATAAAAAGTTGGTGACCCTAAATTACTTAGGAGAATATTTTATTATTCTTAAGGAGATATTTTATTATTCTTGATTAGCAGTTATTTAATATTCTTTGGTTAGAGTGAATTGAAACTTGAAAAGATTTTTTTTAAATACCAATTATAAATCAATTATTAATAGACAAGGATGAACACAATTTGATTTAAATATAGTAGGCATTAATTCTATACTCTATGCCTAATTAAAATATTAGATGATGAAACTATTAAATTATATATTATAACCATACATAGACGTGTTAAGTCAAATCATTTTGACTTTCTTAATATTTTGGTAGTCATAACATGTTATTAGATATTAATCTTATAAACTATTTAATTAGAAAATTAAAAATAAATGAAAAGGAAGTCTAATTTATCTAATCTTAATTATAAATTAAAATTATATTCTAATCATTGTCAACATATTAAGAACTTAATGAGTTATATATAAAAAGCATTCAAAGATAAAAAAATTATTTAAATTAAGTTGGACTTAATTTTAAAGTTTGACAAACTTCAGAGATCAAATATGAGATATTTGATTTTATTAAGAATAAATTATAATTAAGTTAAACATCGATTATAATTAATAACTTGATTTTAATTACAAAAGAAACTATAATATTGTAATAAAAAGAAAATTAAAAAACTTATCATTTTTCTCTTTAACGAGTTTTTTTATTATGTAGATATTATTAGAGAGCAAACATTTGCATAGCTAATGATTGATAACTTTAGAAGAAAAGTTTTTCAAAGACAACGAATTGGGTATTTTTATTTTTTTTCAAATTATTTAATTAAAGAGAACCATTGAACAATTATATATTTTTTCTTTGCATCTATAATTCAATTATGGTTGATTTTTTTAAAAGCGGTATTATTAACCTCCATTAATTACATAGCTTGAATTTGTCCCTTATTGTTATTGATATGATTAAATTGGAGGGGCCATACAATAGTTGCATATGTTTTCCCATAACCTTTTGTGTTTCTCGAAACACATGTGATTGTTCTTAATTGACTTTTTTTTTAATAATAGGAGAAGTACAACAATACTAAGTTACTAAGCGGAGGAAGGAAACTTCAGATATATTCTCTAAAAGGATAGTAGCACAACTCACAAGCGGGTTTTGATACCAATAAACGCCTAGTTCTAGAGACTTGACCTGGTTGGCTAGCTAATCTACAGCTCGATTAGCTTCACGGTAAATATGCCTAGCCTTCACTATCCATTGATGTTGTAGTAAGTGGTGAATTCCTAAAATAAGGTAGTTAAAGGGAGTCGACGGTGGAGTGGAGGATGCTAAGAAACTGAGAACAGTAAGGGAGTCAACGGAAAGTTCTACTCGTCGATATCTCAGACTCCATGCCCAGGGACGGAGCCATGTTATAGGAGAGGGGGGTCATGGCCCCTCCTTTCAAATATATATTTTTAAAATTACTTATGGTTCTGTCGGATTTTGGTTAAACTGAACGTTGCTGTTCTGCTCCATGAGTCTGCTGCTTTCTGTGATGAGCTCGACGTGAAGACACCTGCAAAACAAGGAAGGCTCGTCGGGGGTTGTAGCCCGATTAGCCCCTCCGACGCTCAAGTAAGTCTCTTTGTGAAGGTGAGGATGATCAATGCAGAGAAAAATAACTAGGTTCTGATTTCATACC
>JANZLF010000002.1:26634189-26645378 GCA_026546835.1 Erythroxylum foetidum
TTACTGTTTTCTTATTCTGTATATATGTAAAAAAATCTGACTTGATGTACTGTGTGAGTTAATTGAATAAACACGAGTCAGTTTATTTTCAACTCTCTTAGAGACTTCGTACAAGCTTGACACAGTTCCTTGCATTGTTAAAGTAATAATATATTGTAGAACATTAGCGTCGCTAGGTATATGAAATGAATTAAAGTCTCATCAAGATCTATGTATATATTTAGGTAGTTTCTTTTAATTACGATGATAATTGAGATAAAAGTTATAAGATTTAATTAAGTATTCACTAGAGAGAATCTTATAGAATTCTCTCACTAAACTGTTATCCCAGAAGTTGAAGGATTGTCATATAACGATAAGTGATAAGTGCTAATTATTTATATTGTTTGCGTGAGTTTGAGAGCATTTTTAAAACATTTAGATGGTTTTTATTATATTTGGTACTCAATATGACTTATTTTTATTTGTAGACCTTGTTTTATCTCCCTAATGAGAGAAGGAATAAATTTGAGCAAGTTGAAGTCAAGTTGGAGAAGTTTTAGCATGAATTTTGATGAACAGTGGTTAAATATGGACCAATGTTTAGAACATGAGTCAAAAATAGTCTTGCTTTATGTCTCGCGTAGGCTACTATTCCATTTTATTTCTTCAATGAGTTGCCACATGAAGACTACAACAGAAACACGAACCCATGTGTATAACCTTTAGATTAGATGCACTATTGAGGGATTTACTAAGCCAACATGGCCTAAACAAAGATCCATATAGGGTACTCATGTTGGCAGTAATTTTTACATAAATTAGGATTTGTTGTAGATGTGAGAAACATAGGAAACAATAAGGATATATATTATACTCATGCTAGGTGAAATTTTTTGAATTTTTGGTTTTGTTTAAATAAAATAGAGCTTTTGGAATTAAAATAAAAGAGGTAGAACAATAGTCAAAAAGAACCAAATTAAAGCATATTGACTTAAGAACAAAGCAACTTTAGGGAGCATGCATGAAAGGGATTCCATCAAGATTCAACCAAAAACTTCTAAATTTCAAGACAAATAAGGATGATTTTTTTATCTTGTTTTCTTTATTGATTATTGTCGGTTTCTTTTATCTTAGCATAAATTAAATCGGGATGGATATAATTGAGAATAAGCCTTAAAAGTATTATTTTATATTGATATTTTGATTTAATGAAAGATCCAAGTTTTATTACAAATTATTCATGATTAATGATATTGATTGGCTTGAAAAATATGGTAGGTTTTTTTTTATCAATTTTAGAATTCGTATATAGATAACGAGAAATCATATGTATGAATAAATCATGTTATGAATAATAAACTACGTAGAATCTTAGAGGCAGGACTACAAAAATCTTCTGAATTAGAGTTAAATCTATCATGAGAATTCATCGAACAAGTAATTCAATTTTAGAAATTTTAACTAGAAAGAGGTTTCAATGAATCAGCTTAAGGGTATGGATTTTATCTCCTTAAAAAAAATATGGTTATAACTTTGAAATTTATATAAGTCCAAGAAACTAAGGTTAATCATTTCATCAAGATAAATTCAAGCATATAGAAGTTCTAGAAGAATTCAATATCTATATCTTATTTATCTATTAGTTGCTTCAATTTTGTTTATTTTTTGTTAATATTTTCTTTTGATCCAATTATTTGTTTTGATAGATTAGATAATAGAAATATGGTTAGAACTAGAATGATGTATGCTAGTCATACATTACTTTTAGCATCATTTCTATAAATATTGCTTATATTTTGGATAAATTTGGAGGATTTGGTACTTAATATTAAAATTATTTTATTTCAAGTCTTTTTTGCACCTATTTAAGGAAAAAGAGCAAAATTTGAGACTAATTGGACTAACTTAGAGCAAGTTTGGAAGATTTGGAGAAGGGATTTTAAACATGGAACTTATACGCTATCATGCCAGGATCATGATGCAAAGTGATTACTTAATTTTCTTCCTCATAACCCTATATACTCCTGTGTTACCCCTTAGAGTGTGAAACACATAACCTTATGCGTCTTCATATAAGTCTCATATCAGTGTGAAAGATTTTTAGATAATTATAAGCACAACATAATGTATTACATATACCCATGTTAGGATCGTATAGCTCATTAAAAAGCTAGGTTTCAAATTTAAGGAAAAGATGGCAGAAAAAGAGAGCTTTTTGGCTAAGAAATAGTGGAAAAGCAATAGAAAACCAACTAGAAGCTAGTCTACATCTTTTGTTGATATTACATCACTCTTAGAAGTTAGACTAGATTTTAACAAATATTCATTAAAAATTCAAGATTGAAGAATAATGATCTTTTATCTTTATTTTTGTTCCTCTTTGTTTAATTATAAACTAATTAAGGTATATATTTAGGTACAATGCATCCTTATATGTAATACATTTTAATTGGTTCATTGATTTGATAAATATTTTGTATTATTATGAATTATCCATATTTTTATAACTAATTAAATTGAAAGAGTGAAAGTAGAACATTCAATTATTGGATTCATGCATCATAATTTGAGAGATAAGATTTGTGCTTAGATTACACTGTAGATAATTATTCGCAAGAAAGTTGCAAGATCTTCCTAGGTTAGGGTAAAACCTATCAAGAGAGTTCATAAACAAATTAATGCTTTCTTAAGTTGTCTTGATTTGAGAGGGATTTTAGTTAGTTAATCTAAAGAATAGAGGTTGTAGGTCTCGATGCAAAATATAATTTAAGCTAAAAATTCTTACTAGTCAAGAAACTAGAATCATTCAAGAAGCATAGTGAAATTGAATATAGTAAAGTCCTAGGAAAAGCTCACCATAGATTGTTTTATTCTAGATCATTGCTTTATTTTAGCGTTTAGATTTTTTTTTGTTATTCAATCTATCGTAACCATTGTTATAACTTATTAAGTTTTTAAATAGTTGTTAATTAGCCAACATTACTTATAATATTAACTCATGCTTACCTATTCTATCTATAAATACACTGTACACTTATGGTTAAAATATGTATAGTTCATATATCAACTTTTTGGCTTCATTTTTTGGGGTAAAAAGTGTTAATAGTGAAAATTTTGCAAATTGATTAGACTGGGGTTTTCATTTTGTTTTATTTCAATTTCTTTATTACTTGTTGAATTTTATTTATTCTTTCTCTTTTGCAAGTCACTTATTGTATGTGCTAGTCTAGTGACCTTGGGAATCTTATTGAGTCAGACCTTGAGTTTGAAAGGACTTACACATAAAAAGAATAGTTTAGAAGATAACATAATCTGAGGAGGCAAAGATGGCCATAAAGAACATGAGGTCACTAAAAAAAATTCTCTCCACCAAATTCCTAAGGCATCAGCTCAAACATCTCGAGGCCTACAATGTCGAAGCTATTAACTTTGAGCAAAAGCCTTTTCCTTTATCTATGGTGTAGTAGATCATTTTAAAGGATCACCATCCGAAGACCCTAACTACCACCTATCTATATTTTTTGAGTATCGTGATACATTGATGTTCAATGGTGTCTACCCCAATGCCATTAAGCTCAAACTATTTTCTCTCTCTTTGAAGGATAATGCTTTAGCATGGTTATTGAACTTATCAGTATGATCAATCATCATATGAGATTAACTCTCTTATGCTTTCTTAATAATAGTTACATATCCTATTAGTAGGATCAATCACCAAATAGGATCAACTCTTTTATACTTTCTTCATTAAACACCCTCCCTCAGGCAATACTACATAGATAAGGAACTAGATCACCACTTTTGCCTAAAGGGAAGGCGAGTCTTTATATGAGGTTTGGGAGAGGTATATGGAGCTTTTAAGGTTGTATGCACATCACAAATTGAATAAATGGTTGATAGTCCAAAACTTTTACAACGGTATGACCTAAAATATTAAGAATTTTGTAGATGCAATTGTTGGTGGAGCTCTAATGAATAAGACTATAGATTAAGTATACAGTTGCATATAGTAAATGGCACTAAACCATTATCAATTGTCAAGTGAGAGAGTGAATGGTTTATCAAAACTCTTAAAGTTAATCTTTAATTCCTTGAACTATTGTAGTAGTCACAAAACTAAGTCGAATTATATGATAACCAAATATTAGTTTCTTCATTTAAATTGATAAAACAAAATGAAGTTGTGATTATTTACCTAATAAGCTAAAATTAACAAGAAACAAAATGCATCAACTTACTATAAAAGTGAAAAATTCAATTTTACCAAACTCTAATTCAAGATAAGAATCTCATCTAATAATACTTATAATCATTAGTTTAAAAAGAATAAATTTTCATAACTCAAGCATTTAGTATGAAACCTATCATGATAATCATAACAAGTCTTAATTTTATTTTTTAAAAAGTCCCAATTTTTCTAAATTAATTGAATCAAACATGACATTCAAATCAAAACCAACCATTAATTGATTGAGTGTGATATCATTTCATATCAATTAAATGTTAGTAAATAATCTATAATTTAAATAATTGAGATAAATATAAGTTTTCTTATTTCTCATAAGTTAAATTTGAAAATGTATAAATAACCTACTTATTATTTGTACCAATCATTTATGATAATTGTAGAGTAGTAAGCTCATGAATAGCAATAGAATAATAAATACTAAATTAATTTTTTAGATCAATTAAAATTAATTACTCAATGAATAAAAGAACATGAAAGAAGAAATATTTGAATTAAAATAAAGTTTAGGTTTAGAACAAAACCTCCCAAAGTTACAGATTCATTTTTAATTCCCCTTGAATTAGAACATTCTGATTTTGCCACTCGTGGCTATCACTCCACGACAAAATAGAAGAAAAAAGATAAATAATTAATAATAAACATATTCTTCCCTCTCAAAAACCATATTTTATAAATATTTATGAGATAATGATTACAACAAATCAAAATCCTTATATAATAGTGATGAAAATATAGCTTCCTAATTAAACGAAACTTTCTAAAGTGAGTTTGACTTTAAACATGATCTCGACTTACTAGATTCAACAATCTGGAGTCTTTTGCTCCATATTTCTAAAGTTTGTGACTTTAACAAATGATGCTTTGATTAGATATTTCCAAACAAATTTGGTTCAATCTCTACTTGCCACCTTTTAAAATAACATTTTAACAATTGAGCACCAAAATCACCCAAAATAAAAGAGATAAGTCTAATTAATATGATTTAATCATATCTTATTAGAGAGCCACTCCTAAGAATGTTTCAGTATGATTTAAATATCTTGAATCTTTTGGCTACTAAGACGAACACTTCTTTGCAAAAGTTTGACCATATGGATATTAACTCCCTTTGTACTACTATTGCGCTTTATTACATTTATGGGTCCCGAGGGAATTTAACTATAGATTTTCGATTGGAAACCAATGTTTACATAAATATTATGAGATAATGATTATAACAAATCAAAATCCGTATATAATAGGAATGAAAATAAAGCTTCCTAATTAAGCTAAACATTCTAAAGTGAGTTTGACTTTAGACGTGATCTCGTTTTATTGGATTCAACAATCTGGAGTCTTATGCTCCATCTTCCTAAAGTTTGTGACTTTAACAAATGATGCTTTGATTAGATATTTCAAAAAAAATTTGGTTCAATCTCTACTTGCTACCTCTTAAAATAAAATAAAAATCAATTTTACTAATTGAGCACCAAAATCACCCAAAATAAAAGAGATAAATCTAATTAATATGATCTAATCATATCTTATTAGAGAACCACTCCTAAGAATATTTCGGTATGATTTAAATGTCTTAAATCTTTTGGCTACTAAGACAAACACTTCGTCTCAAAAGTTTGACCATATGCATATTATTAACTCCCTTTGTACTACTATTGTGCTTTATTACATTTGTGGATCCCAAGGAAATTTAACTATAGATTTTCGATTGGGAACCAATGTTTATATGTTTCTACTCTTAAAAAAATTAACTTCATCAATAATCCCAAACCTCTCCTATGAACATAGGTTTAACCTTTCAGCTTAGAATAATAAATAATCACCTTTTTTTTAACCTAGATCTTTTAATACCCCACTCCTTAGAAACCTAACCTGGAGTCTATCCTAAAGAACTTGCTAACTAAAGAGGAGTTTAAGGAGAATATTAGGAAGTTAAGTTCTAATATGAACTTTATAGCTACCCGCAATAAGATAAGTCCAGCTAACTCAACTTCTTAAAAGACCTAAATGTCCTAAATATTGAGGAGTTATAAACTATTAGAGATCATTAAGAAGAGGGAGGCCAGGGATAGATATAATAATAGAGAGAAAGGGAAACCAAGTGAGTAAATTGGATGAAGCCTATGTTAATTATGCTACCACCAAGAAGGAGCTATTGATAATGGTGTTTGTCCCTAAGAATTCAAGTCATATTTGGTAGGGATGAAGATTTTTGTTTACACAAATTATTCCATCATCGAAGATCTCTCAAACAAGAAAGAAACCAAGCTAGTATTGATCAGATGGATCCTTCTCCTTTAAAAGTTTAAATTGGAGATTTGGGATAAGAAAGGGAAAAAAACTTGGTATTTAACCATCTTTCTAGATTAAGGCAAGAGCAAGATGAGAATAGATTCAATAAGATACTAATAAATGATTGCTTTTTGGATGGTTAATTATTTTCCTTCTTAAAAATGAAAGTTCTATGGTATATATATTTCATGAATTTCCTTGCTTATGGAATCTTATTATCTAACTTGAGCTACCAATAGAAGAAGAAGTTCTTCTCGACTATTAAATACTATTATTACATTGATCTTATTTTATTTAAGCAGCGTGTCAATAAAATTTTTAGAACGTATGTACCCGATGATAAAATGTAGAATATATTCTTTTACTTCCATGCTTTTTTTAAATTATGGTGGTCACGTTAGTTCCTCAAAAATACCCACCAAGATTCTATATATGAGTTGTTATTAGCCTTCCCTCTTTAAGGATGCTCATAGGTGTGTAACAATATGTGACCAATGCCAAAGTACTACAAATATTTTAAAAAGGAATAAGATGCCTCTCAATAAAATCCTACAGGTTGAGATATTTAACATTTGGGAATCAATTTCGTGTACCCCTTTTTTATCATCATATGGTAACAATTATATTCTTGTGGCAATGGATTACTTGTACAAAAGGGTAGAAGCTATGGCATCACTAAATCATACTGATAAGGTGGTAGTAAAGCTCTTCAAGAAAGTGTTTTTTTAAGGATTGTTACTCCTAGAGTTATAATAAGTGATAGGGGCACACATTTTACCAAACATTAATATGAAGCCCTCTTAAGAAAGTATAGAGTGACTCATAAGATTACTTTCGGATATCACCCTTAAACTTGTGGCCAAGTGGAAGTTACTAATTAGGAAATCAAAAGTATCTTTAAAAATATAATCATTAGATTAAGGAAAGATTGGCAATGAAGTTGGATGAAGCCTTATAGGACTATCATATAACTTTTACGACTCTGATAGGAATAACATCATTTAAGTTGAGTTATGAGAAATTTTGTCACCATTTGATCTAATTAGAGCATAAAACTTATTAGACAATTATGGTCTTTAACTTCGATTAAAAGGCTGCAAGTAAACGATGATTGCTCCAACTACATAAGCTTGATAAGTTGAGGTTAGATGCCAATGAGAATGCCAAGATCTATAAGGAGTTTCATAAAAAGATCCTCCATATAAAGTTTCATAAAGGAGATTAGGTACTTTTGTTTAACTCTCAATTGAAAATTTTTACAGGTATATTGAAGCCAAGGATGTATGAACCATTATAAGCATTAAAATTCTTTCCTTAAAAAGTTGTGCAGGCATGGAGTGAGAAGACAAAAGCCTTCAAGGGGGAATAGGCATTGACTAAAACCCTAAGTAGCAAGAGATTTAATAAGAAAGGAGCTATATACGTACTTTCCTATCCTTCCATAGATCCTAAGTAACGATAAAAGGAACCAAACCTATGACATAAAATAAGTACTTGTTAGGAGGCAACTTAACAATTATTTACATCTTATGTTCCAAACTTTAGTGTTTTAAGTTATTTTACTTAATAGTTATTCATTTTCCTTAGTATTATTGTCATTTCTTGATCTTAGTTTGTTGAATTTTGGTTAAAATCTCATGATAAGTGTTTAGAGTTGGTGTATTTTTAGTTTTGTAATTTTAGGCCAATATAAGTACTTTATTGGCATCTACATGCTTAAGCTTTTAATTAATCATCAATTACTGATGGACAAAGGAAAATTGTTAAATAAGTTGACGTTAATTAAAAATGATCAACTATGGCTATTTCTATACTATTTCTTTTTTCCTTGTGATAGGAATGTGTCTACAATGTTTATAGATATAGAAATTACACAAAAAGTTGGGTCATCTTTCATAAATTTTCTCGTCTACTATCTGTAATTTCTTATTAAAAAGGTTGTTATAATTCTAATTTTTTATTCTCCAATTGTGAGAAAAGCTCTATACCTGCTACATAAAATCTTGTTTACTCAAGACTAATTAGATTATTGATCTACAGAAAAACTCACCAAATTTTGAGAACATTAGGACATGTAGATGCTTAAAATGTTGATTCCCTTTATCCTTGCCAAAACTCACAAAAAAACTTTCACATAAATCTATAATATAGTTAAAGGTTCAACAATTGACAATAATTGTAAGGTAGAATGAGGTTCGAAAGAGATGACTTATGTTCTCAATCAACATGTGGATTATAGACCAAACATGTGAATATATTTTTAAAGGAATTATATTTTTTGTGACAGATTTGTTGATCACAATAAATTAATACTTGAAAAGCATTAATTGGTTAGATGCTGAAGTTTAAAACTATTTTGTTCACTGTGTTTAACGAAAAGTATTAGTTCGTTAGACGCTCAAGTATTGATCGAAAAATTCTAATAGGCTTTTGATTGCTTCTAAATGTAGGCCATAAACATATTGTATGCACACTGAATACTAAAATTTCATCTCTAATTAACTTCTTTGCATTCTTCTCAGTTGAAACCTTTGCACACCAGGCACATGTTGATTAAACTTGTTCCCATGTATGTTCTTTTTGTACATAGTAAGGAGACAAAATTAATAGTATAAGAAACTTGTGTATTCCTATTAAGCTTGCTTTAAATTGATTACAATGGTAGGTACCTTTGTAAATAGACTAGTATTACATAGCTTAGAAGTTTTGGACAAGTTACTAACATGGACACATCTATCTAGTGAAGCTTATTTCGTAGGCTAACACTTAGGACTAGGGACTTACTTCATAACCAACTACACGCTTTATTCTTTTTTTTTTTTTAATAACTGGATGCACTAGTGACTGATTCTTGATGTGGTGTACAATGCATTTAATAATGAACTGGTGTGAACTCAAACTTTGGTGAAGAGTGCCATTGTTCAAGGTGATGCAACACCTTTCAAGCAGTGGTATCTCCAGCACTATGGAGTTGACATTGGTCACAAAAAGAAAACTACAGCACCTACCAAGAAGGAAGGAGAGGTATTACTCAAACATTACCTCATCCTTTCTGTTAGTAGTGCAATTCCCAAACATGCAATGTCTTCTTTTTGTTTGTTTTGTTATTTTAGAATAGGGTATCAATTTATTTCAAGTATACTTTGCATATTGATGTTTTATTGTTTGTTCAACTTAATTCGCTTTACAATTGTTGATTAATTTCCTAACATAGAATCTCTTCTTTCTATTTGTTATGTTGTCTCCATGTTTTGGCTACTAGGAAGGAGAAGCTACAATGAGCAAGCGAAGAAAAGTAATCATGTTATGAGGAAATTGGAGAAGAGACAACAAACTCGCAAACTTGACTCACATATTGAAGAACAATTTGGCAGTGGACATTTATTAGCTTACATGAAGAAGATCCAAAGGAAGAAAGACAAGGGAGCTGGTGTTGCCTAAGTTTTATATATCAGACTTTTGTTTTCACCTTACATTCCTTACTTTTTGAATATTTTGAGCAATCAAGACACGTACGTCCAAATAGTGCTATAATTAAACTTTTGGTTAGAATACTTATATTTATCGATGGGATTTATCCAATTAAATGGTGCATTTAATACACTCAAGTCATTTCGTCATGTTGTTGTGATAAATGAATTATTATTAAAATTAATGATATGCTAAAAAATGAAGAATTATTAAATAAATAAAATTCATAAATAATATTGAATAGTTATTAAACAAATAAGATTAAAAAATGTGACTTTCTGCGACGTTTTCAAAAACGTCGCAGAATATCCAATTTTTCCATAACGTTTTTAAAAACGTCGCAAAATATCGGTATTTTTTGTGATGTTTTACATAAAATGTTGCAGAAATCCTTTGCTTATACCACATTCTGCGACGTTTTTGTAACATTTTTTTAAACGTCGCAAATTATATTCCACGACATTTTTTAAACGTCGCAAATTGTCATGTTTTCAAGAACAAAAGACTACGGATCAAAAGCTCTTCCTTGAGATGATCTGATTTTAGTTTAAGGAAAAGGGAATGACCCTTCATTTTGTTTGAGACTCTTCTTCTCTAAGCAACTGATGGGGCTCTGAAATATTAAACGACATTGGCCTCTAAGAGCACTACAATGAATGCTTGCATGTTAACAGGTTCAGCCGCTGTAGGTATGGAATCATTAAGCCTGAGCGAGAATTAACTGAAAATTTTATATGAAAAATGCGTACCGATGTACAATAGTGAACAACTTTCACTCTATGAAGCTCCACACTGTCCAGGTAATGCGAGAGCATGGCCAAAACAATAATGTAAACTAGAGGAATTGGCTTCTATAAATCCTTGAAGTACATGTTTAAAAAGTCCTACGTAATTACAACATATGAGATGGAAGGTTACGTTAAGCTACTGTTGCCCTCTTCTAATAATTAGGGAAGAAGCTAAAATTTCATACTTGCTTAAAGGTGTAGGAGGGAGATGTCCTCGTAATTATCGAGACTGGGCTCAAACAAATAAATCCCAACATTGACGTACGGAGAAGGAGGAGGACCCAATTTAGCAGGCCACTTGACTTATCAGGAAATTATTGACACAGAACGTCCCAACAAGCACTTCCCCTGTGACAGCCCTCTCTACACAATCATCATCATCATCATCACAAGCATTATAACAAGGCAAC
>JANZLF010000002.1:26645478-26659880 GCA_026546835.1 Erythroxylum foetidum
AGCTTGCAGCAAATGGAGAGGGCGTGAGAGGGAGCAACAGCATGGAGAGGTCGTGCGAGGGAGCAACAACAAAATTCAACCCCTTTAAAACGTGGGGTTTGAATTCATGGAAGAATTCAATTCTTCCATTTTTTTGCTTCCAAACAAGGGAATTGAATTCAATTACAATATTGAATTCAATTCCCTACATTCCAAACACCCCCCTAATCTTTTTTTTTTAATTACATTAGATATCTCAGCTTAATCGGGCTAATCCTAAACTCCCAAGAGCCCACCCCAAGAGTACTAGAGGGGGTAAACCTGAAAATCCCAAAATCCTTCAGGTTCCTACGTCGCTTGCACACGTCTGCGCATAAGAAATCTTCACATACTTGATTGTTCAGCTGATGATTGATCGTTGGCCTCCCCTTTGCTCAGCATCAGGTTCCCATCAGCCCCCAGGTTTCCTAGTAGCTCCAACTCCTATATTGCCGCTAGAAGTGAGACGTCCGTAATTGATCTGATCAATGAGCTGTGCTCAGAGGACTAGAAGATCATCAATAGGAATAATGTCTATTTCTCCTCTGTTGTCGTGACTCGGACTCAAAACTTCCTGAAAAGAAGAGCCTTAAGTGAGGAGCTTTGACCACTCATATCACTCCTACTTGTTTAGAACCTAATCTTGTTCCAAAAAGGTTGAATCCCCAATCCGAAGGGCCCCCAATTACAGGCTCGACCACCGCTGGAGGATTGAATCACGGTATGATCTTGGTCAGCCCCTAACAGAGCGGTCCACTGCTCCCGTTACCAGAAGTCGAACCTAAAACCTTATTCTTATTGACCCTATTAATTGGCCAACCAAGCTACCCTTGCGGTCATGTTTAGAGCCTAATCTGATATTGTGGAATGTGTACTCTATATTTATAGAAACAGTCCATCACCGCGTAAAAATTTATATTTCATCTACTTGGTGTCAAAGTCAGACGCGCCAAAACATGTGCATCAACTCTCCAAATGGTATTTATTTTAAGACTATGCATGTAAATTTATATCCATTTGAAGCTGAAGAAAGGAAATGTGGAAAACATAGATGGAATGAGACAAGGACAGCTACAGCTAAGCTACTTAATGATTTCGTCGAAAAAACAGGAACACAGTTAGTTTCCATTCACGAATCTTATCGGGTGGCCCTGTGATTAGGGCAAGAGTTGAAACTAAACAAGTTGACAGATAGCGACAGAGTCTGGCCTTTACTGAGTCGCTTCTTGCTAAAAAGAAAGAGCCTGGTCAAGTCATTCGTGACTTTTTGCATGTAGCTATAGTTGCATGATGATGATGTTTTAATCTCACTTAGCTCTTCTTCACTTCAAAATCCTACTAATTTCTGGAGGCAGCCAAGAACAGGAGACTATAAGAGGTCTTAATGGTAAAAATCTATAAAGTAAACATCTTTCTGTGTCTGCGTGTCTGTTTGTCTCTCAATCCTCGCTCGTCAATGCAAAGAAAACACGCAAAATATGAGAAAATATATAAGGTTTTTATTTGAGGCTGAAAAGGCAAAACTTTGCTCCAGTGTGTCCCTTCCAGAGTAGCCCTCCCTTAAAACGTGGCGCCTCCTTAACCTCCGTCTTTCGACTCTCTCCTTTCTGTCTCAGACTCAGTCTGTTCGTTTTCTCTCTCTTTTTCTTTTCTGGGTTCGTTGCATTTGGTTCGGCTCTGTTCAGCTTGCTGATTCCCGATCTTATGTAGCTGATTTACCTTTCTACTTTTGTCTCAAGCCTAGACTGAAGGTTTGTGATCTTTGTCTATTTGATACTTGAGATGGGTATTGGTTCTTTTCAGGGGTGAGATGGCTACCAAGAGAGAAGATCCGTTTTTTTGACTACCTTGTTAAGATTTATGAAAATGGAAATAGCGAGATTGTGGTTGAATCTATATGCAGCTGTGTGTTTTGTTTGTTTTTCTTTTCTGAGGGTTCTGTTGTTGTCAAACGGAGGTGCACATGTAGCTTTATTTATTAGATCTAATGATTATACTACAACTTTCTTCCGCTATTTTTTTTATTAAGAATTACGTGTTTAAATGAAGCTTTTATGTTTTGTTTCTGCGCGAGAAATTAACCTGGGAGTTCTTGATTTTTTATCTTTGGTGGGTTAGGGAAGAAATTTTTGAACACTGATTAATCAGTTGTTTATTTCATTGTGCCGGGAAGTTTTGGACTTTCATGGCAAATGTTCGTTTTCGTGTCCGAACTCTAATTTATGTTATTTTGTTTCTTTCTCGGATATATTGTTTGCGAGTTTCTGTTATGTTTATTTTAGATTCTGCTCGTGTAGAAACATAATCAATCATAGCTTCATATGACAGGCCGATCAAGGAATCTATAGTCTGGAGCTTGCTTTCTGCATTGCACCGACACATGCATGCCCCTAATCACGTTTAACAGACCATTTTTACTTACTGACAAATACATTGTGTGTTTACTCTGTCCCGCCCGTCTCGCTTTTTGGCCGAAAACTTAAAAGGAGGTGAGGAATGTAGGTGCTAGAAATTGGCAGCACTTTCTTTGAGGCAAAAGACTCCTCAAGTTGGCAATTTCTAATAGTCAAAAGACTTTGGGTATTGGCTAATAAAAATAGAGCCTTGGAAGTACTAAAAACTTTAGATGAAAGAACTTGTGATTTCTTTCTTTCTATGAGTTTCTTTGCGTAACCTTAGTCTGGTTTGAAGCATTTTCTTGTTAGCTTGCTTATCAATTTGAGCAGAAAATGCATTGTTGTTATTTGGATGTGCTTATAATGGCTTCTAAATTTTCTCAGATTTTTGATGCATTGCTCTACATTTTGTTATGAGAACATTATAAGAAGTTCGACTCTGTCCATGATGTCACTCAGATCATGGAAATCGATAAAAAGGAATGCATTTCTTGACGGGGTATGGTCTACTGTCATTTTGTTTCTTCACTCCTCTTCTCTTTTGGGACTGCAAATAGCTAAGAAGGTATAGCAGTTGTAAAATTGATCTCTTGTGATAACCTTTTGAACTGTATATCACCGATGCAGGGAAAATGTGGACTAAAGATGAAGAGGCTGCCAGTGATGGCAGTTTTATGTACAGTAATGTTGTTCATTGTATACAGAACCACAGTTTACCAATATGAACATACACAGGTGCTCTGATCCTTTCATCTAAACATTAACTAGCTAGGTAGATCAAGTGTCTGCTGGTTGTCTTTTCCTGGTTAATTTGTGCGCTGGAGAGAGGAAAGTTAATTGGTGCTACATTTATCTAACACTTCTCTGTGTAACTTGCTTAATACTATTTGATTGGATGATCACATTGATTTTCAAGATGAATATAAATTGGCTGTGCCATTACTGCTGGTGTGAGTTAAGGTGTTATTTAAAGTTTTTATCTTGGAATCATCAAAACTTGATACCACTTCTTCAATGTTTGTTGTTTCTGTTGATGGATTGAACTTGAATATTTGCATTTTTATAATTTTCCTTTTTCCTGCTTGACTTATGCTTCTACACGACAGTATGATTTCAACTTTTGTACTTAATGCTGCTTATTGTTTTAATATTTTGTTCTTTTTCATTCTCATCTTGGTCACTGAGTTTGTTTATTTTGCTTCTTAATTTTCTCTTTTGCTGTTATTAGATGGAAGAAAAGTTGCATCCATTTGACACATTGAAGGTAATTTTAGAACTGTAATTTTATCATAAACTTATTCATTTTCTCTGAGATGAAGAGCTTGCAAAGCTACAGCTTCAGTCTGCTCTAATTCTGGAATACTACTATTTTTTTTAACTACAAGTGGGGTGGTTTTTTGATCCGCCTCTGTGGCTTTTGATGCAACTGTAGGAATCAGCTTTGGCTTCTGGAATGCTGCGTTATTTACCTCGTGGTATTGTACAAGCCAGTTCAGATTTGGAGTTGAAACCTCTGTGGTCAACTAGTAGGTCAAAGGTCTGTTTCGATTCCCTGTTCTGTTTAAGAGCATGTGTTTGAAAAACATTCATAATTCTGGTAGTGTGGCAATATTTTAGTGATTTTAAATTGTAGTTGGCTATTATTCCATTCTGCCAATGTTTGTTGTCTGCAATGTGTTGTATTCGTGTTATTCACGACATGTTTGTTGACATCAAGTGCAGGTTGAATCTTATAGCCTGCGCAACTTGCTAGCTATTCCGGTTGGTATAAAGCTAAAGAGTAATGTTGATGCCATTGTTGAAAAGGTATAGCATTCTGCTTGTGTGATTGTTATGTTTAAGAGCTGAATTTTAGCCTAATTTCATGGGATTCAGTTTCTTCCAGAAAATTTTACGGTTATTCTTTTCCATTATGATGGGAATTTGGATGGCTGGTGGGATCTTGAGTGGAGCAGCCAGGCCATACATATAGTTGCTCAGAACCAAACAAAGTGGTGAGCTTGATCTTTGTGAAAATTTGAAATACTTTTTGCACCCAAAGGCACGGTGTTTTTTGTTTTGTCTTTGAAATACACATTTTTCTGTGTACAGCACACTAACAACGGATATGAGGGAGCAATATCAAAGAGTTGAATGTAATATGATATTCTAAATGAAACTAAAACTGCTTACATTAATCTCTATGAGTTTCATAAAACGGGCGATGAGAGCTGTTGGTTGTATGTCTCATGGTTTTACTTTGTAAGCTAAGGTAGAAAAGATAAAAGAAAAGAGACTGTTACTGTAGCTTTAGCGGCTATAAAATATGATTGTAGACTTTGAATCTTCAAAAGGTGGCCAGAGACATGGATTTTGGAATGAATACTTCACTTCATCTTACTGTTTCAACTTCCAGAGCCGCACTGCTGCTCTTCTGTCTTAATCTTGTACATATCTAAATTTGACGTACTTGCATGCATACTGTAGAACTTACAGTTCAAATTGAGGTTCAGCAGTAGTTTTGATAGAACCTGGTTCATTTTCAGGTGGTTTGCAAAACGGTTTCTGCATCCAGCTATTGTTTCTGTTTATGACTACATATTTCTCTGGGATGAAGATTTGGGGGTGGAGAATTTTGATCCGAGAAGGTAAAGTCCATGAAGTCATGGACTTTTTAGACTTGCTTAAATTCAATTTGTTTGTCTTCTTTACTTTTTTATTTTTATTATTGTGCTATATGCATTCTTAGGTGATACACATAGAGGAGACAATTTAGCCGATTTTACTTTTACAGGTATTTACAGATTGTGAGATCAGAAGGGCTAGAGATATCTCAACCAGCTTTAGACCCCAATTCAACAGATATACATCATAGAATCACCATTCGTGCCAGAACAAAGAAGTTTCATAGGTGAATGTGATGAGTTTTAGGAACTTTTTCTTGGGATCTTAAGACTTCTGTTGCTTTTAGAATTACTGACCTTGTCTTAATCCATGCAGAAGAGTCTATGACAGCAGAGGCAGTACTAAGTGTTCAGATGCTAGTGAGGGGCCACCATGCACTGGGTATGTGGTCTCTCATATTTGCGTTGGTTGTTTTTGCTGCTGATGGAAATATCCGTATTGATTTCATTTGTATGGGCTATCCGACTGTTAATCATGTCAGACACGATGTCCTTTATTATCACTGATGCTTTTATATACTGGAAGAGTTTTGAAGTACTTGTGTCCAGAATGTGATAGATATAGTATGTTTCCAGGCTTTAAAAACCTAATAATTCAGTTATGCCTAGGAGCTTGAGTACCAACTTCATGAACTTTATTATTGCTAGCTTACAGATGTCCTGCAGGAATTCCCTTAAACATGGGTCTATTTCAAAATAATTTAGTTTGTGCATGTTCTTCCATAGATTTGTTGAAGGTATGGCTCCAGTTTTTTCAAGATCAGCTTGGTATTGTACTTGGCATCTTATACAGGTAAGATGTGTATGTACGTTTATATATATAACTATACATATGGCCAACCTTTTCATATTACCTTTGTTCTAGTGAAGATTTTATGTCTTCTGTTATTAGCATTTCTTCACCTACTTGGATTAAGTTTTGAAACACGTTCTAAGAAGGAACTTTCACATGCTTTTCCTAATTTTTCTTCTTTGAGTTGGACTGTGACGTTGATTACATTCTAGTTGTAGAATTTTTTTCTTTAACATCGTATATGAGGCAATTGATTATTGTATTAATACGCTTTTATTGAGAACCTGGTCTAACCTTCTTGGTACTGAATTCTACTTCCGTTTGTTTTTCTTACTTTGTTCAGAACGATCTAGTCCATGGTTGGGGAATGGATATGAAACTAGGATACTGTGCACAGGTATAATAATCAGACAATGCGCTTTTGCTGTTTTCTTTATATTCTTTTTGTGCCTAATTATTAATTTGAGTTTTACGGTTCAACTTTTGGTGTTTATTTAGACGTTGTTTTCTACATCTGTTATTTGTTTTTGTGGCTTCGTTCTGTGTATTTATTTAATGCCTGTGAGCTAGTTCACGTGGCCTATAGCAGTCTCCTTTTCAATATATATTCACAAACTATCTGGTTGTCATCGATAGCCAACTGAAACAGTGTGATTGGGTTGCTACAATTAAACATACCCTCTTCGACATTATTATATGATCACTGTGTGTTTACACAATGTCTGCAATATTTGTATATTTGGTGATGTCTCAACGATTCCATCAGCATCTCTTACTAAATCCTCACTATTGATGTGAAGTCTTCCCCCCTATAACTGCTTCTGCTTTTTGTGGCATTGCACCTTAAGTTTCTCTGTGAAGTCATTGAGGGTAGCATTGTGCTTTGTAGTTATCAATTGAGTCGTGTGCTATTTGAAAGTGAAAATGTCCTCTAGATCCCACTTCTGCTATAATTTCTTGTAATGATCTTCTCTGAACATTGGAAAGCTTATTACTTTATTAGTTGCATTAACTTATAAAGGAGTCTGGGAATTTACAGGGAGATCGGACAAAGAAGGTTGGTGTCATTGATAGTGAGTTTGTTGTTCATCAGGGAATACAAACTTTGGGCGGGGATGGGACTCCTGGAGAAAAGGTCTTTCACTTTACATTTGATTTTTCAAGTTTATAACTTGCATTAGTCTAGCAACTAACAATTTGTTGTTTTTTTCGTAATCAACAGACTTCAAACCCCGAGGAATTGACCAAGGTAACAACACTTATAGTAGCTGTAGATGACATCTTTATGAACTGCTCAATCTTATACTAAGAAATCATCCCTTTTTCTGGTTCCAGAAACATGGTCCTGTAGCCGTGGATCCTCGAATTGAGGTGAGATTGGTGATCTTCTCTAATCTTCAACCTCCATGGTTGTTGTATCTAGAATGTTAACAGGTATTTTGTACGTGTGAACAATGAACAGATACGAAGGCAGTCTACATGGGAACTTCAGATCTTCAAGAAGCGGTGGAATGAAGCTGTAAAGAAAGACAGGAAGTGGGTTGATCCATTCAGAAACATTCAAAGACGTAGGGGACATAGGCGGCTGCGGCTCAACCAATGAGAGCCAATGGGGGACGCTTGAGCCAAACTCCACCCACCAATCAGAGCATATAAATGGTGGACTGGACTCTTGAACCAGACTCCACCACCAGCAATCTGAGGATTTGATTTGCATATACTAAGCATTAGTTCCTCAGACAGCCACAGGCGGCCTAATTTATACTTGTAATTTTGCTTCGTGTCACTAGTCCCTCGTAATTAAATTCATTATTTCAATTTTCATAGCAATTATTATTCTATGCAATCATATTGATTGTTTATTATTTGACATGGATATAAGCTTGACGTCACCAACTAATCAATTTGATCGTTTTATCACAATAGTTTAAACTGTTACGTAGTCAACTTCATTAGTTTTATATATTTATTAACATACCTCTTTAAGTAAAAATTTTTTAGGCTTGAAATTTGCACATTTATTTTATCTTGTGTTGAATAATAGGTGAGTGGTAGAATTTTAGTTTACGATCATTTGGTCACGAAATCTTTGAAATTATGTCAAGTGATTAGTTTATCTTAAGCTATTGTGCGACGTTAATTTAATTAATTTTATATTTAAAAAGAGTTCATAAAAATGTGTAGATCAAATTAAAAAGAACAGGTTGGAGTAATTCGGGCCAAAATTTTACTGTTCGGATCTGGCTCGAATTACTCGAATTTTTTTCATCTTATCTGGTCCGAACTCGAACTTTTTCTTATCCGAGCTTACCCGACCTGAATTACCCGAAATTTTATTCGGCTTTATCCGAAGTTTTTTTTTATAATTTTAAAAAAAAAACTTGAAATTTTGTATTTTTATAACCTAATTCGGATAATTGGGCTGGCCCGAAATTTTTTAGAATTACCCGACTCCAGCCCGAAAATAATTCGGGTTATACCCGAATTATTCAAAATTTGAAATTTTTTTATCCGAATTAATTCGAACCGGGCTGAATAATCGAGTCGGCTCGAATAATGCTCACCTTTAGTTGAAACACATAGGTGCTCCTTCGTGCAGGCTGGGGCTTGTCTTCGGCGACACTCACCGTGGATTGTGAACAACGTCGCTTGTCAGGATGGAAGTTAACGAAAACATAAGGCTAACGTTGGAAGTGGCACACATTGAATTATTTATTATTATGTGATAATTATTTATTACATGTGCCCGCCGTTTCCTCACAAATGCTTGACTCCCTAAATATCAGTTGAATAAGAGGGTCCGATAATTACCAAGTCGTCCAGCCTTTGTCTCCCTGTGCAGCTTGCCAACAACCTCTCTCTCTCTCAAATTTCTTCACTTTTTGTCTTCATTTCAATTCAATACTTGGCTTCCCTTGCAAGTCTTCCCCTTTGCTCTTTCTCTATTTATACTTTGAATCTCTTTGTTTCCTGTAGTTTCTGCTTCATTTTCTCTTTGGTTATTTGGGTCTCCATGGCTGGTCGCTACGATCCCAACCCTTTCGATGAAGACGAAGTCAACCCTTTCTCTGTGAGTCTCTTTTTTGCTCTATTTTGGAGTAGAGTAGTTGAGTTGCATGTGGATCTGTTTTTTTTTTCCAGTTTGGGCTCTTACGGGTTTTGGAGATGATCACGTGTACTGGTTTTGGTTAATTATGAGAAATTAGTCTAGGGTTTAATGACCAATTTTGATGGTTGATGTGTTTGGTTTCTTTACCAAGTATAGCTTTTCCGATGTGAAGTTCGTTGCTTGATTTTGGTGCCGTAAGACTATTGGGACACCAAGCTTATAGCTTTGCGTTAGAGAGCTGATTTTAGTTCTGTGATTCGTTCTATGTGCTTTATAGAAGCATAGCTTTGTCTTTTTGCACTTGAACATATTATGGAGGTGTAGATTCTTTGACTATTTGAACTTTTTCTGCTCTACGTTAAGGTTCTGTCTCCTGCTTACTGTCTTTGGAAACCTATATTGCCTATTCTCTAATCATTTCCGTATACTCAGGACCCAGCTGTGAGGGGGAAGTCATCGGGGCAGTCCAAGTATAGTGGGGGTGCATTTTACACATCAGTAAGCCTAACATTTATTCATGCTTTTCATTTGTTATGATTTGGAACCTTGATAATTTTGTTAAGGAGCTTACACGTTTTTGCTCATGATGCTTCCTTTCTTCAGAGTGTTCCTCCTGCTACAAACTCTAGGCTTTCTCCACTTCCTCCAGAACCGGCTGATTTCAATTATAATCATGGTGCAACAGTTGACATCCCAATTGATTCAAATAATTCCCGAGTAAACTCTCAGTTTGGTGGAAACAAACATAGTATCTTTCCTCTATAGCATTTAGCAATTCTTCTTATTTTGCTATCTATCTAGGATTTAAGGAAGAAAGAGAAGGAACTCCAAGCTAAAGAGGCTGAACTAAAGAGAAGGGAGCAGGTTCTTGTCCACTGAAATATGAAGTTTTGAATTGTTGCATACTGCATGATCATATAACCTTTTCCACGATCTCCTATGCCTAACATTTGAGTTGGTTCTTCAGTAATCTTGTGATGCCTTTTGAAGAGTTGGTTAATATAAAACTTTTCCAGTGCTTATATATTAACGTGTTACTACTGGAAGTCTGTATGGAAAATGTATCTGAAACTTAATTACTAAGGTCTAGCCTTTCAGAAATTGACATTTGTGACAATCCTCTGCAACTTTCTGTTGTCATTGTCTATAAGATGATACGCTTATAATGGTCCATTCAATGAGTGTTAAATAAGTAATGTACTCATTAGCTGACACAATATTGGATGTAAAATGTTTGGTTCAATTATCAACAATCATTAGCTGTGTTGGTTTATCCTTTATCATTGTTTTTGGCAGTATGTAGGTAGACGTTGTGAGGTTAGTAGATCTAAAATGAAACATTGTGATTTAATATTGCTCAATTCCATTCTCATAAATTATATGATCATGAACTTATTATTGTCCAATGAGTTTCATACGAGGAATGAAATCATTCGTGCAATTGATGTTAGTTGATAAACCTTTGGTTGGACAATCATCAGTTGTCTGTATGTTTATCCTTTATTATTGTTTGTGGCTTTTGTAGGTAGAGACATTGTGAGGTTAGTACTGACGCAAAAAACTTATTTAGTACTAACTTTCCATTCTCATAATTTATATGACGATGAACTCATAATTGTCCTTTTCAAAATTTTAAACGAGGATGTCCCCAAGTATGGAATTGGTGTTGTGTGACAAACCTTTGGTTGGATTATCAACAATCAACGAATCTATATGTATTCGTCCATTGTTATTTTTCTGTGGCATTTTTTGGTAGTCATTGTAAGGTTATTATCAATAACATAGAGCACTATGATGTAGTTATCCTTTTATTTACAAGGATAATTTTTCCTGTTAGTCTTAGTAGTCTAAACCTTTTGTTGCATACAGGAAGTAAAACGGAGAGAGGATGCTGCTGCACGAGGTAATATCTTTTAGGTTTTAAAATTATTAATTGACTAAGGTCTGGTGGTGCTATCTATCCTGCAATGGAATTTTGATTTTTAGTTCCTTTTTACAGCTGGAATTGTCCTTGAGGAGAAAAATTGGCCACCTTTCTTTCCAATTATCCACCATGATATTGCGAATGAAATTCCCATACATCTGCAAAGACTTCAATATGTTGCGTTTTCAACATTTCTAGGTATTTTCATCAGTGCATGGACATTTTAAGCTGATATTACTATCAATGGACAGAAGTGTCACTGAAAATTTCTTGATATGCTTTGAGATTTGATCTTTAGTTTTTCTCAATTGTTTATGGATTGAAGTTTCCAAAATGGAGAAATCAGGCATGATTATGAAAATAGTTTCAAGTTATTTTTTTCTCTTTCTACATCATGTATTTAGCTTATTAATCAAGGTTTTCTGAAAATATGAATTTGTATTTGTTTATTTTATTTTAATGAGTCTTGGAAAACTATTATATAAGCATTAAGTTAGAAAGTATGAAAATTCAATCACTAGAATCAAAGTTGTCTTCATGTCTAGGGGTTAAAAGTTTAATTGAATTGATCTTACAACATGTATTGATCAACTTCATTCTCCTAATGCTTACAATAGAGCTGGCTAATTGGATGAACTTATTTTGTTTCAAACTGAATGTCATTATGTTATTCTCTGATCTAGCCTGACATTAAGCATTGGTGAAACAGATATTTATTTATTTGTTTGTTTGTTTGTTCTTTTCTTTTGGAGTTTATCTATTGCTGTATGCTTGTAGTTTGTGTTGTTTAATGGACCGTGATTTCTGTGCAGGGTTGGTTGTTTGTCTTTTTTGGAATATCATAGCTGTTACATCTGCATGGATAAAGGGAGAAGGTTACTAACAATTTTATTCTTTGCTCCCCGTTTATCCAAGTTCTATATAAGTTTTTCATTTTGATATCCCATATTCTCTCTATTCTTACTTTATCATGTTTTCTTTCTAGGTGTGAGAATATGGTTTCTTGCTATTATCTACTTCATATCAGGAGTTCCTGGAGCCTATGTCTTGTGGTATCGTCCACTATATCGTGCATTTAGGTACTTACTTTCCTTATTACAATGGACTCTGTTTGTGAATTTGTTGTTTTATAATATGCTGACATTACTTTTATCAGGAAGGAAAGTGCATTGAAATTTGGATGGTTTTTCCTCTTTTACCTGGTACTTCTTGTTTGTCCACACCAAGTTTCATTTTAGAATTGAAAGAAACCTAATTTTTATTACATATTCCCTTGCTGCAGATTCATATTTGCTTCTGCGTCGTTGCTGCTGTTGCTCCTCCTATATTCTTCAAAGGAAAATCTTTTACGTATGTCTTCAGAAGTTTTTCAGTTTCTTATTTGATTATGCTTTTGAAAATTAATGCCTGTATCTGATTAGTCTGATTTTTGACATTGGACAGTGGCATTTTGTCTGCAATTGACGTTATTGGTGACAAAGCTTTAGTTGGGGTAAGGTGTCTGATCTAGTGGTATATTTCCGGCCTACTATTGTGGCTTTGAAATATGTTTTGTGTATGTTTGGCCCAACTGGCTTCCATGTAAATGAAACATATCTTCTTGAAAATTCAGCAGTAGAGGGATATGACTTGGGGTATCCTTCTCTGTTTTCGTCTCTTTGCTCATGTTTTGCCTTTTCCCTTCGTACGTCAATAAATATTTTAGTTCAAAAGATACCAATCTGAAGATTGGTTGGAATCAACAAAGTTGCTACAGTTTTTCTATGTTGGACCATATTTGATTGTTTTCATTTTTTAGATCTTCTACTTCATTGGATTTGGGTTTTTCTGCCTTGAAGTCGTGGTCAGCATCTGGGTATTGCAGGTATTTAAATGTATTGAACTTAAATTGTTCCATTGAACTATCTTGCTCCATCATATGGAGAATTCTCACTTGCTAATGACATGTCTGCAGCAAGTGTACATGTATTTCCGTGGCAGTGGCAAAGCTGCAGAGATGAAACGGGAGGCTGCAAGAGGAGCATTGAGGGCAGCAATATGATTCTATGCTATTTGATCGGTGACATGAATATTTGGATTTAGGTTGTATATGCCCATAGACACGTAAAATTCAACACAGATTTTACTTGCTTCAGTCCTTTTGATAGAACGGTTTCATTTCTTATCATTACTTGCTTGAGTGCTATATATGTCTTTTATAAATTTTGGGATCTTGCCATCTTTTTTGGTATAACATTATTTAGTATTATCCGCATTGCTTATTGAAAATACATCCTAATAAGCAAGAAAGAAAGAAAGAAAGAAAGAAAGACAGACAGAAAAGTTGGTCCTCATGGAAAAGTTAAGCCAAAATTGAAAAGAAAAATCATTTTTTTAAACATAAATCGCGCATATTAGTCATAGGAATAGGCATGCTCGCAACAATCTACGTAGCTAGCTGCCCACAGCTCCTCCAACAGTAAGCACCACACTCTTACAAGCCCTAGAACAACCTCAGCCACCGCTGCCGGCACCGTACCCTTCCCTGACCGACTATATGAACCGAAACACTTAGCTGGACATGTCAACTTCTTGTTGTAGCATGGACCCTTTTCCTTAAGGCGACTGTAGTCCTTATAACACCACATCTAGGGTAGTCACGGGTAGGATCACCATAGCCAACAACGTAGCCAACGGCAATGTCACCCCACCCTTTTTCAAACCGGGTATGCCAAATCCATTTCTGGGTCTGAACAGTCCGAGTAAGCCACCACCATTGTTGTTATTATTTCCAGTTGAGTATGCAAGTGTGAGGAATATTTGAAGACGAAAACTATGGGGGTGAGACGACAGTGGAGGGAGGGTCCTCATTGAATGTAGAGTAGAGTAGGTGAGCTTCATTTTGTTAGAAAACAAACAAGAGAATAGAGAGAACAAGAACACTCTAGCTTTGGAAGAGAGGAACTCATTTTACTTTGCTTGATTTAAAATGGCTATAACATACATCTATTTATACTAGAGTTAAGAATACTCTAGAACTCTACCATAAAGCTTGAATTACTCAAATTAATTCCACTAGACTCTTCACATTTCATGAATGTGGGAAAACCAAGGAACTTGTAGCTAGAACCTCCAAGATTATTCTAGAATTAAGCTTAATTTAATTTTTATTAATTTTAACGTGCCTCCTTAAGCTTGATTCTTCATTCCGAGTAGACTTCTCAATTTCTCAAAGACTTCTATCTTGAGGGGCTTCGTGACAATGTCAGCAATTTGATCCTGGGACTTCACATATTGCAACTGGACTTCCTTTTGTGCAATACACTCTCTAATGAAATGATATCTAATATTAATGTGTTTGCTTCTCTCATGGAACACCGGATTTTTGGATGGTGCAAGTGCTGACTTGTTATCCACAAATATGCTCGTCGGTCCTTCCTGTAACTGATAAAACTCCTTTAATAAATTCCTGAGCCATATTGCATGACAAACACAAGAAGTTGCGGCCACAAATTCTGCT
>JANZLF010000002.1:26659980-26681786 GCA_026546835.1 Erythroxylum foetidum
TTTAAATATCATCTTGTCTAGATGCAATTTATTATCCATCCTATATTGTTTCATTATATATCTCATACATAATGAATACATGGCAAAGCCTAGGGTTGGCAATTTTCTAAATGACATGCAATCACATAATATCACATATTATAAGCACTCATTTCTCCATTTATAATTCCAACATATAGACACTGGATTGATACTTTGTAAAAATCCATTCTGATCATATCAAAAATTATAATGGAACAAATATGAGTTCACCACTCATCAAGATTATGGTCCATAATAAACGAATGCTTAAGTGTATGTTTTGAGATTAAAGAAACGATCTACTTTATTCTTTAAAACATAAGTGATTTCAGATTCATTTAATAATTCCATTATTGATAGCCAACTACTATCATCTCTTTAATTGCATAGAGATAAATCGAAACACTACATTCTAAACCATAATCAAGTGACCAACTTGATTATTCAACTGTGAATAAATTATCGTAGATTCTAATAATATACATGTTTCCTATCACCTTATAACTAGATATACAACGCTCATACAAATAAAACCAAACTCTTTTTTTATATTAATAATAAATATGTTCATTACAAAAGTAACTGGAAGAAAATTAAGTTATAAGTAAATGCATTTGCTTTCCAGAGCATTATATTTACATAACTCTAACATTCTTATGTCATGTCTACTCAAAATAATTTGGAACAAACCCTTTTCTCAACAAATGGCCATTCAATTCATCAATAAGAAGGAAACGAATATGTTTGCACTTTTTACATGGATGCTTGATCTTCGGGCCAACCATATATGTAGGTTAAGAACATGCATATTGAATACGTGACATTGTTTACACTTGTGAATCAAGAAAGCAAGTTCTCGCTGTGAATCCTAGGCTCGTGGAATTTTTCACTGATATTCTTCATAGGAGCTACATCATGGGTTTCCAGCCTATATACCATCCTAAGGGTTTATGCAAATAATTGCCACATCTATTAAACTTATGAATTTCTTATGTTAGTACTAAGTTTGAATTAATCACATTGAAGTTGAAGTATTAATCTATTGAATTAATCACCTATAATTGATTTCAATGCTATGGTATGTGGCATTGTTTACACTTGTAAATTAAGAAAGAAAGTTTTCATTACGCCTTCTAGACTCGTGGAATTTTTCACGGATAAGTCTCATGGGAGCCACATCACAGGTTTTGAACCTATATGCCATCTTAGGGGTTTATTATGCCTAAAATCATCCATAATATGTCAAACTCATTCCACATAGAGTAAATACATATGTAATTATACATCTACTCATCATTGATTCAAACATAAATACTTAGACTATTAAAGAAGAACATAAAAACTCATTAATGATTATAAGAATATTAGAAAAAACAACACAAAATCAAGACCTCCTTTGCATTCATAAAAAACTCATACGCATCTAATTAATGTATTATTAAAGCAACACGTATGGTAGACATTAGTTAGACAACTTACCTGGATGGACGGATAACTACAAACTACAAATAAGAAGGATGAGTGACGCTCTTCAATAGAAAATAGGGCATGCGAAAAAGAATATTTCATATTTAATATAATATACTTGTTCAATAGTTTTGTTATATTTTAATATATTAAATCAAGAAAATCAGAAAATAAGGCAATTTGAGTTTTAATATATAATGCAATACAGAGAAAATCTATTATTTAAACTAAAACACAAACAAATGATGCTAATTAGTTAACTAGTGGGAATGCACCATTGTTTGAAAAGGACTACAATTGACATAAAAATATTCTACATCTTCAAAAGTATGCAAGATAAAACAAAGACATCGTGAATATCAATTTAATAATTTCGAAGTTTAGATCCATCAAGCTCTTTTTTACACAAGGCCAAAAGAGAAATAGAGTTGGTTTCTCAAAAGGAAAAGGAAAACCAGGGGCCATTGCCTGCATTTCCTATGGGCTATTCCAATTACCAGCATTTTCTTTTTCTAATGTTATGAAGTCACCTTCCTGTTTTTGCCCCTCATTTTCACATTTTTCACACTTGTCTCCCTCTTATCAATTCAAGTTGTAACCACTAATCTTCTTTTATTAAAATATTTCTTCCCCCACTTGTTTTGACAATTAAATTAGAAAAAATCTAAATGTATATCTCATGAGCTAATAGTCCAAGCTAATATAATTTTATCATGTAACGTTTTCTTTTAAACTGTATAACATCATACTATGTTTAACATTTTTTAAAAAAATGGACATAAAGGGATTAATATATTAAAAGTGTAAAATCATATTACAACATCTATGGGAGGAGAGAATAATCAATTAACCCCTCTTCCATCACCAAGTATGCATATATAAGGTCACACTAGATTTAAATATAGTTTTTTGGTAGTTCTAGTCAAATAACTCACATTTAACATCTAATAAGATGACTACTAACAATTATAATATATAATGAAGGTAGTTATATGTCCAAATCTACCACATATGTAAGAATTCAAACATAAAGCTTTTGCAACCACCATTAATTATCATAGCCATCAAATAGTTGAATTTTTTACTCACTTTCCAAACTTTTGGCTCATAATCATGCTTTGCCCAAAAATGGACTATTGAAACACTTCAAAATTTTATGAGCAATTTTTTAAAAAATTATGTAAAAAATATCCTTTAAATCTTTCCCAAGAAACAAAAAGAATATAATCTTCATCAAGAAAGAAGGACAAGAAATCCTAATGTAAACTTTAAATGATGTTTATTTATTAAAAACTTATACAAATAAAATAATTGAATTATCCATAACCCAAACACAATGCCTCTAGTTATTTGAATGTACCTGCATAAGCCGAACACTCCCATCCTTTAACATCAACATAACAGGTAATTCATCAAATACCTCATATTCATCATAAATTCATCCTAACATCACAAACAAAATCACGTCTTGTCCCTTCCATCACTAACATTTATACATTCACATTGTTTCCAATCACAAAATATCTAAATAAATAAATAAAACAAAATATATTCATCAGAAATACATCCAACATCACACGTCTAACATGGTTTATGCAAAAAATCATAGAGAAATGAAAGAAAGAATAATTTTTTTCTTTGAAATCATTGTATTGTTATAGGAAATAAGTGATGAAATAAAGAAAGAAGAAAGAAACAAACTCCATACACAGGTGGTCGAAGGGGTTATGCTCGCATGACTGAGGATATTGTAATGTCTCTTTCTTTTTGTTTGAATTAAGGACTAAAATGATTGATTTTTTTCTGTCTATAATCATTTTCATTTTTTGTTAGAAAACAAGTACAAGAAAATGAATTGTTTTCGGACTTGAGGTTTGGATATAAGCTTATAAGAAAAAGTTTTAGGTAATTAACTTGGCCTTCTGACAAAGTTTGTCATGGTTTCCCCAAACTAACTTTTAGGTAATTGATTATTTTCTCTATTTTCTTGTGAATTTTTAAATAAGATTTAGTATTTACTTTTGTTGGTATTATGTCAATGTCTTGCATTAATTATTTAAATGTTCCTGTTTTCAAATCTTCTTAAGTTTGTAACATATTTTATGTCATTCTATTATATTTGAAAAATATACTGATGATTTTTGTTTCAATGGTTATAGATTGTGGGAGTTAAGGGTATTATTCATGAGAAGGTAATAGACGAAAATTGAAGATGATATGGTAACTAGTGTTTGTTTTAATAATTTAGGAACTATTTTGGAATAACGATTTAGAGACATATGTTATTGCTTTTTGTTTTTAATGTCTATGTGTTCATTATTTATGATTTGCTCATCTTTGATGAACAACAAAATATATTTTTGAAAATTTAATTTTATAGTTATAAATTTGTTTTCACATTAGTGTACCATTATTTATACAAGTTACACAAGATATATTAGTAACACTATTATAATAACATCAACAAATGTAATCATAAATTCAATAATAACTAATTTTTTAATATTGTTATCAAACAATAATCTAGTGCATTTTACAAATATTACGAAACTCATATATACTACATGTTAATGATGTTGCAAAAAGTTAATATATAACAATGTAAAAATGTTACAAATAGTTAATTAATACCATTTATAAAATATAATATAAAATCATTCGTAGTTTTCAATAAATGCCATAATAAACATAACAACAACGTTCTATCAATATCATGGAAAACTTATTTATAATATTTTTAAAATGTTACAAAATTCATGTTTATAACCCTTTAATAATGTTGTGAAAAGCTAATCTGTAATAGTTGAAAAATGTTATAAGTAGTCAATTAATAACATTTACAAAATGTAACATAAAATCATTTATAGCTATTAATAAATACTATAATAAACTCAATAATGACATTTAAACAATGTTATGAAAAAATCACTTTTAACATTTCAAAACTGTTACAAAATACTTATCTACAGCAATTTAAGGATATTAAAAAAAGTTAATATATAACATTTTAAAAATGTTACAAATAACTAATTTATAGCATTTATAAAATGTAATATAAACACATTTATAGCTATCAATAAATGTCATATTAAACTCGACAATAACATGTCAAAATTGTTACTAAAGCATCATATCTTTAGTAATTGTCATAACATACTCATTAGTGTTACCATATATATTTAATAGCACTTATTACCTATTACCGTATGTTGTTTTTGTTGTAGTGAGGGTAGTAGATAGATTCAATTAATTTTGAAAAGACGTTGTATGTTGAAGAGAAGAGATATGATTGCGAGAAACAATTAATGTTAGGATTTGTATGTTTAGGGTTGGTGTCATTTATGTTTCAGTCATGTGAATGTTAGGATTTGCCAACCACTTATATGTATTTTGTTTTCGTATGAATACTTGTAGATCTTTGTGATTCATATTGTCAATTCAAACTTCTTTTCATATTTAAGATTACGTGCAAGTGGAATAGATTCACCAACAGCTTCATTAATTTTGCAGCTACACAATTAGTTTCTGCCACGCCAATCTCAATATAACCATGCCAATCTTCCGCCAAGTAAACTTGATTCCCTACTTTAGAGAGAGCCTTAAGTTCTTGTCCACCGGATGGAAAGGTCATCTTGAAAAGTTTGTGTTGAATTTCTAAATATTTGTCGGAGATTTTTAAAACCAATAGTCTCAGCTAGCCGACTATGGTTGTCTGCGATGCAGCAGAAAACAAGTTAAATTCTTATTCTCCAATGAGAGCAAGCTTGTTGTTTCATGTCGCCTAACTCCATCAACAAGGTCTTTCCATCTTCTCTTCAGACCTCATCCAAAGTAGAAGACATAAAGATGCACAAAATGATTCCTATGTTCTTAAAAGCTTAGGCTTTTCAAAGATATATCGGTGTAATGGATGCTATAACAGGCAGACAATTTGCCTCCGAATAAGAAAACAAAGACAAAGTTTTCGTCTTCTATGTTGCAAAGGACTATACGTTTCGTTTAGCATGTCGATTGTTTATCAGCCTTAAAGACCCAAATCACTTCGCTAAATTATACAACCGTTTCTATCCTCTGGCTTTAGGAATTATTTTTGTCCCCATTGATTTCCTTGCAACTCCATTTTGTTGAGCCATTAACGCTTCAAAAGTTATAAGAAATGAGCTTTTTGCCATTATTAAACGAAGAAAGATCAATATGGTAAAGGGAAAGACATCGGCTACACAGGACGTATTGTCCCACATATTGACGACAAGTTTTGAGCACAAAAAGTACATGAACTAAAGTGACATCACAAACAAGATCCTAAGACTGGACACGACACTACTAGTGCTGCGTATACCTTCACTATCAAGTCTTTTATGGAACTCCCCACATTTACGAGCATGTTAATTATAAGGGTATTACTCATTATTATTAATTATTGTCACTTTGATTTGAATAGTTACAGTGCAATTGTTTTTGAATTTTTGTTACATGTATAGAACAAGTGGAGATAGCAGAAACAAAAGAATCAGGAGAGTTATTGAATTGGAATGACATACAGAAGGTGAAGTACTCGTGAAACGTAGCATCTGAAGCCATGAGACTTGCTTCTTCTCTTTGGGGTGCTTTTAGAGAAGCCATCAACGACTTCATTTTCAATGGTTTCTTAATTCCAAAGGGTTGGAAGATACTCGTAATTCACTAAGTCAAAAGCCTAAATGATTAACAGTTTCGATAAGAATAGATAAATTTACACGTGATATCTCATATGCATGTAGTTGTATTTGAGTGCAAGTTCAACCCAAAGAAGTCCAAAGTACATCCTTGAACCAGAAAAGTTTGATCCAACTTGATTTGAAAGAAATGGACTTGCACCGTATACATATGTCCCGTTTGGTGGAGGACCAGATGTGTCCTGGAAAGGAATATGCTAGATTGGAAATATTAGTGTTCATGCACAACTTGGTGAAAAGATTCACATTTCAGAAGCTAATTCTTGAGGAGAAGATTGTTGTCAATCTCATGCCAATACCACAAAAAGGACTTCCTATTCTTTTTCGTCCTCACACGTCATGATAATTAAGTTCAAAATCATATTATCTTATGTTCCAAAACTATTCATTTGTAAGAAATCCAGTCTCCACCATAACTATTAAGTTATAGCTATATATACATATATAAAGATGTTTAGCATAAAGTGAGAAATATTTACTATTAGCTGTGGGTGTTACAATATTTATGTTGATGTGGTTGTAGATGCAATACAATATATGGTATGAATACATAAATAAAGAGCCATTTCTATCCATAAAATGAAAGAAAAACACGAAGAGCTAATATGGATATAGAGGAAAATAGTATTGGTAGCTTTAGCATATGTATACTAACCTATCATGTTATGTACAATTCTGTTAATGCATGAATGTAGTGTCGATACAGATACACCTTAAGAAGATCATAACATTCAACTAGATACTTGCAATCTTTGTTCATCATCATCTAATTGTAAAGAAATAAATCTCCAGGCTTTTAAAATGGTAATATTTTGTAATGTTTCTCATTCGATTTCCTAATATACTAAGGAATTGATTTATGGTAACATATTAAATGACAATATTCCCTTTTTTATTCTTAATTAAGAGTGGAAGGCAAGTTGATTGATGTAATAGCCACACATAGCATGAAACAGAGCAAAAGACAAACAAACTTGTAAGCATCAACCGTATACCATATTCGTTTAGTTCACAACAAACAAACACAAACCAGTTCAATTTGCTAATTAATCTGAAGGAAACAATTTGTGTTAGTATATTATGTTATCCTTTTCTAGTTTCTATTATAAATTATTCTGATTATAACGTAAAAACTACGCCTTAGACTGTTAGGACAAGGAATAAAAAATGGCGAGGATATGGCTTTGCCAGAAGTAAAAATTAGATCCTTGATCATGGTGGTTTAGTTGGAATTCTCTCCTGTTGAAAGTTCTGGGTTGTGGTAAGACCAATTTAACATTGGAAATTAGGAAGGTGTCATAAAATAGGTCACAAAAATGTCACGTAAGACACCTTACTTAGAGATAACAGTGCGTGTGTGACATTGCCAAATTTTAGTGTAAAATAACCTAACATTGAGTAGACTCGATAACGTTTAGTCCTTAATTGAGCATATTATAATGTTTGACCCTTAAATTGATTAAATCCAACAAGTTTTGGCCCCAAATTGCGCCTTTAGCCTCCCTTTCGTAATAGACTTGGTCGGATCAGAGTTTTAACTAAAATTTGATTAAATTCAATCAAATTCGATTAATATATTTAAATTGGAGTTAGTATTAACAAATTTAATCTATTTTAAAATTTAACAAACTCGAATTCAATTCAATAACTTAAACTAAACTGAATGGAATTGGACCAAATTAAGTGAAAATTACCGTGACATCATCACTTAAAAATAATTATTATTTTAACAAATTTTATTGTAAATAGTAAAAGTCACATTTTAATAAAATAAGGATTATTTAAAAATTGATTCTGAAAAATTATATATTATGTATCCATTATACATGACATATTTAAATAATTAAATAAATTAATTTATTAATACTTCTTTATTTGATATAACATATATAAATATAATTAATGTTAATCAATATTTTACATTTTTTAAAACATACACTTCAAAAAAATGAAATTTTGACTAAAAAATGTAGCTAAATGTTTTAAAATGTTGCCTTGCCTATAGTTATTTGTTATTCCTACTTTGTCAGTCAAAATGCCGCCAAATTTTCGTAGTTGAAAACTATAGGCGATGTTTCAAAAATTGTAGTAAACAATTTTTTACTACATTTTAATTTTCATAGCTAATTACTTTTAGTTACATTTTAAAAAATGTAGTCAAATGTTTGTCGTTACGTTTTATATAACATAGTTAATGTTATTTTCTATGTTTTTAATAATTTGTGATATATTATTTGTTATATTTTTAAATCCATGATATTGAACAATATGCTTTGTATATAATATATTGATATATTTTTTATTTTAATTTTATTATGCAAATAAATCGTATAAAATATTATTAATTCAAAATATTGATAATTGTATATAAAAAATAAAATTAGATAAATACTATTAAATTATACCAATAAAAAATATTCTTCCTATACAAGATATTAATGACAACTTTAACAATTCTTATAAAAAATAATAAAACAAGAGACCATTTTACCAATTATAAATGCTCAATTTACAAAAATATTGGAGCATAATTAAATATGTGTTAGTTCCTAGTGAACTACAACTTGGCAGAACAACAACTATTTACTTTGTGTTCATTCATTTTTCACCCATTAGCGATTTTAAAAGAGTAGATATAGGGAGGGCAACCAGTATGCGGACTGGCTTTTTGCAGCTCAGTTTGAGCTAAGGACTATTTCGTTGGAACATACACTCATAGGGTGTCTTTCAATCATCTTAGAGAATATGTCGATGATTTATTTCCCACGACTAATGATGTAATTTGTTTCGGTTTTTCTTTCCCTTTTATGTTAAAAAAAAAAGAGTAGCCTCTTCCTCTAGCAAAACAATGACCCAAACACTTGAATTCTACATTTCAGTTCATTCACCAAATCAAAGGTTGTGGAAGAAAATAGTTCCTTACAACTAGGGCATCAAACTCTAACTCCTCATCTATGATGCTTATTATGGCCAAGTCCTCCAAATGATCATGTTTTTAAATGAAAGAATACGGTTGCTTGAATCACGCTTCAGCTAGAAATCAATCAATCAATTATTAGAACTTACGCAACAACACCTAAAAACCAACTTATTTGCAGTAGAAACTGCAGACTATATAAGCAGAAAACAAAAAAGGCAACGAACAAGTTCTTTGCAAAAACATATCTAAATTTGGCAACTACCATACTCGATAGATAAGCATAAAGAAAGGGAGAGAAAATCAAAGGATAAAAAAATGATAGACTGAGGGGAAGAGAAAGAGGAAGACTTCTAATATTACCACCAAAGCAAAAGCTTCGGCTATTAACATTTCCAAAATAACTTCCATTATGCATTAAGTAAATGTAGAGTCTTGTAAGGAAATCAGTGTACTAGATTGGCTAATCTAACCTTTTCAGCAGAGCCGAGCCTGCATGTTTTACAGGAGCCTCTAACGAGCATTTTGGAAATCCTCTACCAAGATATGAATGGAGCTCTGTACCGTAAAACCCTAAGTTTGTAGGGGGATACGGTTCGCAAGATAGTCGTTTTTGTTTTCTTTCCCTTGTAACTAAAAAAACAAAAGAGTCTCATAAAAAAGTTATTACAAGTGTTGATGATACAGCAGACTTCAGTGTTAGAAAACAAACAAGAGAATAGAGAGAACAAGAACACTCTAGCTTTGGAGAAGAGGAACTCACTTTGATTTGCTTGATTCAAAATGGCTATAACATACATCTATTTATACTAGAGCTAGGAATACTCTAGAACTCTACCATAAAGCTTGAATTAAAGACTCAAATTAATTCCACTAGACTCTTCACATTTCATGCATGTGGGAAAACCAAGGGACTTGTAGCTAGAACCTCCAAGATTATTCTAGAATTAAGCTTAATTTAATTTTTATTAATTTTAACACATTTACCACACTTTCGTTGCAGTTTCTTGTAAAATAAATGTTTACTTGCACTGCTGGATCTGGACGTGGACGTGGACACACTGTCAAGTATTTAACACAAATATATCATTGCAAAATAAATTTTTACTTGCACTTCTGGATCTGGATGTGGACACACTGTCAAGTATTTAACACAAATATATCAAGTGAATATCTCTGTTCTAGGTTCGGTTAGGACATAAAACTATACAAACATGTTTCAGATTGCATATATCTGTCCTTAACATGAAAAGCAGTCCATGCAAAATGCTTTAGGTAGCGGAAACTGGTAAATGAAGATTGGCCATCGTCATCTTACACCTCTACGATCTTTCCAGTTTCCTGTTTACGAGTGTTTAGCAAAGTTGGGAAGACCGTCTCAGTTTTGGCATCGGATTAGATACTAGTACGGTATTATACCAGTACCCGTCAATACTGAATATCATTTTTGGATAATTTTTAAATTTATATAATAGTACTTAATTTTTTAAAAAATTGTAAAATAACTCATTATCATATTATATAGTTGTACTATATATATTATGAGTTTACATCAATCACCTCTCTGAAAATTATAATAATAAATAATAATTACAATTAATATGAAATAATAATAATTTTTAGATGTTTCACATATAAATAATAACCACAATTAATATAAAAAACAATCCTCATCATACGAATATAAAATTAAGAACAATATAAAAATATTATAATTTCATCATATAATAGATAATAATTATATAAAAACATCCAATAAAAAGAAAAATAAATATCCTTAACTCTTAAACTATAACAATTTACGATAAGAGTTCGTGATGAGGAAACAATGAGTAGAAGTGAAACCTGAAACAAAAACATTTACAATTACATTACTTATATAGAATTTAACATATACATCAAATATAAATAAAATTAAAAGAAGAGGAAAAATAAAAACTTGGAACTTCATTGAATCGTCTACGGGAGGATATATATAATAATTACACTGACCTCAGTTATTATTTGATACAAAATTCTCATCATTGAGAGGAATCTCGTCGTCATCATCATTCAAATTCGATACATTAAATGACGTGTCAATGCTTTTCCATCTAAAATTATCTTTCAAGTCATTCACATCTACCAAACCTAGTTCCTCAAAAACCCGATCCGCCAAAAGATCGAAAATATCAATGCAAATTGGATCTACCAAACTACTTGTTCTATTCAGAGTCCTAGTAAATAATAAAATTTAATTATTAAAAATTATATTATATCAAAATTAATAATGATAATAACATACATTTTTTGAAGCTTTAAATTGTAAAAAATGAAAACTAAGTCATTTAATCTCTTGTACTTCAATATATTCCTTTTGCTTGGAATGGATGTATTCAAATGTGCTCCAATTTTGTTCACAATCTATTGCATTCACGTATTAATTTAAAATTCGAATTGCAAACCTTTTCAATTCTAAAACACCACTTCTGAATTGATCACACTAAGAAATTGTAAGTCGTAAGACAATAAAAGTAGCAATAAGTGATAATTAATTTTCAATAAATAAGAAAAGAGAAATAGCTAATACTTGGAGAAAGTTTTCCTTTTTGTCAAATAACAATTAACAATCTAAAATTCCCAGAAGATTGCTAATAAAGATTCATTTATGAGCTCAGAATATTTTGTATTATCTTATAGGCAACAACTATTGTAATAGTAAATAGCATTCCCTGATTAACTTCAGATTTCTTTGTAAAACTTGGTCTAAAATAGACCCTAGGATTCAAAAATGACTCAGTTGCAAACAACAGAGAAAAAAGTTGTCTTTCTCATCTCTCATTAATGACTGCAAGATACGTTGTGTACAAAGAAGGCCTATTCTTCATATTGGCCTTGATTGCTTCCTTCACCCTCTACATGGCTTTATAAAAATAACTCATTGTTGCCTTTTCTTCACTGTCAGTCAAATAAAACACCCTCACTAAAGACTCACAAACTCAGATAACAAATTAACAATGAGACCAAAATCTACTATCTTCTAATATAATTCTAGAAACCTCCAATTCAACGTTAGACCTAACATGTTGAAATACAAATCACTTATCACTTGTAAACATCTGTCTTAACTCTTTTTTCATCATGACAGAACACTAAAGTGATAAGAAATTCTTTGCAAATCTTTTCATAGCAAGATGACACAAATTCCTACCATTGCTAAACTCTTTTCTCATTAAATTTAACACACATGATTATAGATGAACTTAGTTACTTTTTTAGCTTTCTGCATAGTTTCATCAGTAATAGGAAAATACCTAGGATCTCCAATATTCTCCAACATTAGGTCAATGTAATGTATAGCATAAGGAATCTAAAAAAAGAATTATACTTTTTTGTATCCTTCTTCCTACTGCTTTGTAAGCAGAATCATTGTTAGTAATGAACTCAACATTGTTTTTGGCCCTACTTCATTTAAAACTTCGTCAGAGATCTCAAATAAAGTATCAATATTCCTAATAAGGCCATATGCGTCAATAGAATTCAAAAACATTGAGTCATTTGCAAAATAAACCAAAAATTAATAATAGGCTCATGTTTCCTATTTGTCTAACCATCACACATGATTGAATACCTATAAGTAGCCCAATCCACTCTTTTTTCTTCCAAATAACTTTTAATGTCAAAAATTGAGTAACTTAAAAGCTTACCTCTTAAGTCATTAATCAAAGGAGCTTTGTATTCCAAATCGTAAGAGACTATAATATCCACCATAGACTGGTAAAAATAAGATCAAGAATATTTAAATGATGCACTTGTATCACACCACCATCTAGCTACTGCCATATCTACATTATGAGTCGCGTCTCTTGATTGCATAACACTAGGAATTGAAGGTTGGGCTCCAGGAGTTATTCGTGGTGTAAAAAAATTCGTCTTCTGCCTTCTTTCCTAACATTAAGTCTAGGTGTAACATTCACTTCTTGCTGGGCTTAGGATGGAATACTACCACAACTACAACCACTACCACTATCACTACCACTAATACTTTCAACATTTCCACAATCATCATGAAAACTAGCAAACGAACATTTACCACCAATTTGATAATTCGGTCTCTCTCTTCTATCTTTCTCATGTTGATATTCTTCAATTAAAGATTTCATTTGCCACTTCACATCATTGCTTACTTTTTTATAGGGTTTCACATCTCCTTTAACCCAATTAAATCCTTCTTTAATCGAGTGATTCATCTACCTTTCAAATGCTTGTTATAAAATAAGCAAACTGTATGGTTCTTCATCTTAGGATCAATATAGCATGAGCCCAATCTGGATCATTGCATTTTCTTGAAGTTGTTTGATCAGAAGTACTTAAACTTCTTTCCATTTATCTATAACAATAAATGAAGACATATATCAAAATAATACATAATTCAATTTCATCCATCACAATCTAATTTTATCCAACACAATTCATCAATAAGTCAGAAACCAATAATTCAAGTATTCAATAAACACAATTACACAATACGTATGTCCATCATATGTAATATAACTCATTATGTCATACACAATTAATTTTCATTTTATCCAACACAATTCATCAATAAGTCAGAAACCAATAATTCAAGTATTCAATAAACACAATTACATAATACGTATGTCCATCATATGTAATATAACTCATTACTTCATACACAATTAATTTTCATCCAACACAATCCAATTTTATTAAGAAGTAAAAAAATTGACAATTCAAGCATTCAACAGATACAATTACACAATACACATGTCCATCATATGTAATATAACTCATTTTGTATAATTACATCATACACAATTCAATTTCATCCAATACAATCCAATTTTATCTAATACAATTCATCAATAAGGTAGAAACCAACAATTCAAGTATTCAGCATATACAATTACACAATACGCATGTATATCATATGTAATATAACTCATTTTGTATGATTAGATCATACACAATTTTATTTCACCCAACACAATCCAATTTTATCCAGCACAATTCAAAATACACTTATTTTCCCTTCTACTATATTGCTATTATGTCCTCATCTTTCATGCCTCTTTAAAAAGTGAAAGAAAAGGAAAAATAGGGTCTTCTCTTCTTATGATAAAACCGACCAATGGTTTGACAAGTTTAGTTGGTATCTGAAAGTAAATCTGCAAGCTTTCTTGGTCTATTATATAACATTCATAACAATTTAATTTACTTGTCATTACCAATCAAACTACAAATCAACTTGACAACTTAATTGAAAGAGACTGCTAATGGATAATTGAAAGAATCAATAGATACATGCTTTTATTAAATGAAGAAAATAGAGATACAATTATACAATTCAACTATACATTTGGAAAATGTTAACTATTTAGAAATACAATTGATTTAGTTTTATTACTAATTTACTATAAAATTACATGGACCTCCTCAGCTCATCCTCCATAAAAGTATTATTATTAATTGGCAATGCCATTATTTTATACTCAATAGTCAATACTATAATACCAATTTTAAGAATATGTAACAAAATATTATTTCAATTAATTATTTACCAATACTATTAAGCTAATTTTAAGAATACGTAATAAAATATTATATCAATTAATTATTTATTTTAAATTTTAAATACTAACAAGAATACAAGATTATTTTACATTCTCTTTCTCGGTTTTAAGTTGAAACTTTCAACGTACAACTCTCAATTCATGAATGTCTGTGAATGAACCAAACCATAACCTCCAAGATAAAATAAAATTTTTTCCATCATTTCATTGAACTCCAATCCAAATATCCAATTCCATCCCATCTTAAATCACAAATCCAATTCACAATTTAATTCCAAGTTCTAAGTTCCAACAATCCAACCCATTTATAATCACAAATTCAATTAAGCAATCAGGTTTTTGGGTCAGATCAGGTCAAGTTTGAATTTGGATCTTTTCCAGATCTGGAGAGTGGCGACTCCAAATGTGGCGGTGGCAAGCAACGGTGGACGATGGTGGAAGGACGAGAGTGGAGGAGGGCTAAAGCCTGAAAAAGGTTCAGTGGTGGCAACATATGGAGGAAGGTTGTTGGTGCAGTGGTGGCGTGGATGAAGTGGTGTAGTGATTGTGCTGTCGCCCAAGAGGGAGAAATAATCGTAGCAATGAGAGAAACAGAGAATCAAGAGTGTGAGAGAGGTGAGTGTCTAAAAGAGAAACGAAAATGAAAAATGAGAGAGACGAAGAAGTAGATAGGTCAGGGGGTAAGGTTTGGGTATAAATTTTATGATATTTTTCTAATTAATCCCTGGAGTTTTAAAAACTTACATTACCAACCAGTATATAACAAGTACCACACAAAACTCTAGTATGGCTAGTACCCATGACTGGTACCATAACCATTGATACCTCTCCATTTCTTGACAGGTATAGTACCTTCTGGTCTGTACGGAACGGTATTCCAAAGCTCGAGTGTACTCTCCAATATAGCTTCAACATCAGACTAATCCATGAGTGATCACCCTGGCCATCTTTAGTCCTTTTGGCATACATACAAGATCATAAGTGAATGTATTGATGGGTATTTTTGCTCATCAACATTTCGGTAACTCTCTTGGATTAATTTTCTATTTTAAATTAATTCATTTATATAATATTTTATTTTTAAATCATATAGCCTAAGCCAATCCAAATAATATTAGTTTGGTATGGATGGATTGGTTTAAATTTTTTATATTAATAAAATAAAATATATATCAAAATCTCTTTAATTTTTTAAATTAAGTTAATAGTCTAATAGTACTTTAAAAGAATGAAAATAACATCTCTAGTCCTTTTTGGCATACATACAAAATCATAAGTGAACGTATTGATGGGAACTTTTTAACGTGAGTGGGACTATGGACCATCGAGCAGGACCAGGCTGAGAGCTAGCCATGCCAGAAGGACTCATGACCAAAGCTAGGGTCAAGAAATTTAAAGAGGCTCTTTATACGCATGTGGGCTTTTATCTTGAGAGGATGGCGAGCTCCAAGCCTATTGGAGGAGAGTTTAATTGAATTGAACTCAAACTAATCCATTTAACTCAAATCCTTGGACTAGATACACTTGGAGCTTGAAGACAAGAAGACTTGGGCTATTTTAATGCTTCATCACTTCAGCCCAAGGAGTGGTTGGTACGCCACTTATTTTATTAGTGAGAGTGGGCTATTTAATTCACTTAAGCCCAAGAGTATATGGATTTAGTAGTGACGCCACACATCAGACTTATTTATTTAGTTTTTGGATTTTTTTTATTTTGGGCTTCCATATATTTTAGCCCAACCTTTTATTATTTAACCTAGGTATAAATATGTATCTTTAGGTCAAATTTTTGTAACTTTTAGATCAAAATTGCTGGAGTGTCGTTGGTTTCAATAGGGAGAAACATTATTCTCTTATTCTTGTTACCTTTCGAACCATCTTTCACTTATCAATTGCTTTCTCAATTGTGACGTGTCGATTATTCATTTCTCTTGGTTTTATTTTGATCTTCGAGATTGTTTGGAACAGGTGTCGTAGAAATTAAACCTTGTGTATTCTTATTTTTCTTGATTGTTGAATTCGAAATTTTCATCGTTCTTAATTTCTCAAGATCGAAAACACACCAAAATAAATCAGTCATCGAAAACAGCATCAAATCGACATCAATCCTTCAGCAGTGCGTGTTACTTTTGCTCATCAATATTTCAGTAACTTAAGTTCTACCACACTAAGTTGATGCCTTGTGTGTTTCCAAATCCAAAAGCTTTGCCATTCAAATAACTCCTCAAGGCTAAACTCTTCAGAATAAGTTTATGATTGGTAGCGATTTCTAAAACATGAGGAGCAATTCTCAACTTATTTCCATCAACAAATTATTGTCTAATATGCCAATACCCGAAACTCATAGGTTTCTAAAGTTTAAAGATGATTTTTTAACTTTAACCAACTTTAATTTAATTTAGGGTTAGGGTTTGTGTTCCATTAATTTGACCTTTTAGATTCAATAATTTTCAGATTGTAAGGGCTTCAATATGAGGTTTTCATATTATTAGTCAAATTTAGATTAAGGTTCACATCTAATATGATTTTAAGATTTAGGGTTTTGCAAATTTTGCATAATCAATTCCATAATTATTCAATAATGATCAAATAACTATAATCCAGTTAAGAATTAAAATATAACTTTAGTAACACTATTAAAAATCAAGGTGCAATCGAATAAGAAGAAATTTTTTTCATTCAACTTTTTAGAAGCTAGGATCACTTTAAATTCTATTATATGATTAAATCACAAACAAAATAAAACATGAATAATAAAATTGTACCTTATTATGCAGTTTGATCTTTTTCTTGACGTTTCTATCAAACCTTTCTTGAAATTGGATCATCACAACTACTTTAGCCATATATGTATCCAGCCTCTAATATTATCTATTCAAACTAATTAAAAAATTTCTATAAGTAGTAGAAAGAGGGTAAGTGAGAAATACTAGCTCTTTTAGAGTCTAAGCTTATATATAATAGAGTTTGGACTTTTTTGGTAATTTAATTGAAATATAATCCTAATTTTAGTTCAAATTTAATTCGAATTATAATTAATTCTAATTAAATATTATTTGGGTCTAAATATGATTCAATGTCTCATATTGATCCTTATTTATCAAATATCTCATATTTAATTATAATGTTTCTCAAACTTTACAATTAAATCTAACTTAATTAAATTACCTTTTTATCTCTTTAATCATTCTTTATATGTGATTTATTAGGTTCCTGAATATGTTGACATCAGATGTAAATTATAATCTTAAATCATATTTAGGAGTAGATAAATTAAACTCATTTATTTTATCTTTAATTTTTTAATTAAATAATTCATATCTATATATCAAGATTGACGTTTAGCAATGCATTAAGACTACCCAAATATTAAGAATCTTAAATTAATTTTGACCAACCATTTTGTGAATAATTTTCTATAATTCAATCTTTTTATAATACAATATTTAACTAAATATAAAATATATAATTAATATCTTATTTATTTCAATCCAAACATATTAGTTACCTACTTATTTCAAAGTCTCATTTCACCTTTCTAAGGATTTTTTTAATTAATACTAATCAAGTACAATGAAACATTCTCTCTGATTATTACTTCAAGGCTATGCATCTTATATTGATCACTCAGCTACTTCCATATAGTTTATGATATATTCAATAAGTACTGATTTGAGTTATTTTTTAAAATGATAGATCATAAGTAGTATCAAAATATAATAAACTCTATTTGCGATACTTTGAAGTCGCAATGGATATTTCGTAAACACACAGGTAATGTTCTATATTGAATTTTCACATCGAGTCATTTTAGTTGACTTGTTCTTTAACAAGTGCCTACACGCTTATTTAAATATCTTCATTCTTTAGTCTGTAAGATTGGTTACTTTTTTACTAGGAAGAAACATAATATGTGATAATATTTTTGTATTCTATTAATGTCTAGTTTCAACAGAACTATGACTAGGAACAATTTAGGAATAATATATAAATATAATATGAATCTCACAATTATAATCTTATCGTAATTTCATTTGTAATATGCATTTATCCTATAGGTTTTATCTTATATACCAGTTAATTAAACAAAAAATATATATAATAAAGAATATTTTTAAATAATTATGTCACAAAATTACAACAAATAGATTAGATGTAAAGTATAAACTAACATAACAAGAAAAAAAAAACATAAGTTATGAACAATATATAAGTTTAAATGCTTGGCATAAATTTAATAAAAGGAAACTGTAATTTGAATAAGAAGAGATTAAATCAAAAGTTTAAACAATCTATGTAACAAAAGAATAGTATCTTCAACTTCAAAATTTAAAGTATTAAGTTATGGATTTTTTATTTCACTCCTACTTTATATCCATCTTCAATTTGCTATCATTCATTCGTGAATTTCTAACGTGGTCATAAAATTGAATCTCATAAAAAGTGAGAAACAATCTATTTTACTAAATTGTTAAGGACATAGAATCTCTTTTTATGCAGGATTGACTTGGTACAATTTCTTTCGGAGTATTTAGGCATTTTCAATCAGTTTGATTGTTAATCTTAAGCAAATATCTCAATACCAAATTTAGTAAACTAATAGGAATAGCCTTCTCTTCTTTGTTATTATTGTTCAAATTCATAATCTTGGATGAAGATAAATTTATTTAACTGTGAAGACAAAGTCTCCTAAACTATTTATTAATAAATAGATATATTGGTCACATTAGTATTGTTTATGTACAAATGTAATTAATGCAACTATAATTACAAATAAGGTGCCTTATTCCGTCATCAAACCCTAATTAGCAACTTATTAGCCGGGATGGCGAAGAAGAGATGTATGTACTTGAATCACACAACTGCCTACCCTTATTCAGGAATGAGACCCTCAAAATAGTACCACGATTGGGAGACACTAAAACATATATTAAAAAAAAAGGGGAAGAAAGAAAAAAGCAAATCTAATTTTGGGAAGGGAAAGGAACATAATTGGTAGGAGGAGCCGCCAATGTCCCCTGCCAATGAATCTCTCTGATGGTCCACACATAACGACCAAACCTTGAAAATCTTTGAAAACAAGCATAACCAAAGTATCAGGACTATCCATCAGCCTCAGCCTGCTGAATATTGTACCAAAGTATCAGGATTCAGGACTATCCATCAGCCTGAATATTGTACCAACGTATCAGGACTGTCCATCAGCCTCAGCCTGCTGAATATTGCACCAAAGTACTTTTGTCTTTCCACTGGACCTCAATGACAGAGTGTCCTGTTTCAGACTATGACTGCTTCCACGTCTTTGCCTAAATTTGGCAGAACCCATCTAGCCGTCTATACTAGTAAATCCTCTCGAATAAAATATGTAATTATAAACGTGAAAGAAGCTGACAAGATACGGGGCAGAAGCGCAGAGACACCATCCAACTTGAAGCCTACACAACACAAATAGCCACGTGAACTATATGCCCACTTGCTAGTGATATAAAGTGACGTACCATCTTTATTAAATTTAGGAATCTTACTTTACCAACATTATTAAGATCTGTCTACCGTCATGTTCTTGTGGTATACGTCATTTGAAGTTTGAAGCGTGTTTCCAGGATACCCGTCTCTCTATATAATCCACCCTGTCGATCACTAACTTGGCCAACCATTTAACTGAAGCACAGAAACAACGACAACGAAGACAAGGTAGTTATCTTTCAACACTATTACTGGTCACTAAGAAGTTAAATGGCATTGGGAAGCGTGGGTAGGAATGGCACGATGAAGGGTGAAAGATATACTCAGGGTTTGTCATCAGGTCGTCTGATTCCAAAGAGAGGACAGGTTAAGCTGGCAATCGTTCTGGGTCTGGCAAGCAATATTGCTTCATTCTTTACTCTACGCACAAAAAGAGTCGGCGCCCGTTTGGATTTGGCTCCTCAGTAGTGAAGAGCCCTTTTTCGTAGGTTTTGGTCACCGTAACCTGTGACGCTGTTAGTGTTTCCTCTCCACCATTCCTCGTTCGGTCATTTGATGAGCTTCTACTTGTATTTGGATCTTGTACACTATTCCCGGAAAAACCGATTCATGATTGTATTTTAACAAGTTGGCATGAAGCCATTCCTAGGCTAGTAGTTGCCACCATGTCCGTATTTATCTAAGAAACTTGAAAAGACAAATCATGTTGTTGCATTTGGGAAGGAAATGCTTTAGTTAATGACATAACTCATAAGCGACTGGTTAACTTGGGTGGTTGTGAATTTATTTTATTTTATTTAGCCAAAAATAGTATAAGAGATATTAATATATTTGGCCAGTATTTTATTCTTTACAGGCTGACCCGGTACGAGTAGAGATTAGTATGAGAATAGCTGATTTAAAAATATCTTCTTATGAATTGAGATCCTCTTAAGATATCTCGTGAAATTAAAAAAAATATATTGATCTTAGAAAACTCGAAGGGTAATTTAATATTTCGTACTGCATGCTATCAAAATTTTCAGTTTTATATTATTTTTTCTTGTTTAAGGAGCTCACTTTTAAGTCAAATCAAAGAAAAAATCGAATAAAAGAGAGGAAAAGTTGATGATAGGCAATAATAAAGAAGTAGAAATTTTGTATCTAAAAGACGTGAATTTAAAAATTGATACGAAATTTATTTTCATTTTATGAGACATATTTTATATACCATCTTTAAGACCAAATCTAAACTCCTTGTTAGTTTTGGTTGAAAGTTTATCCTTGAGCTAGAAAATCATGGAACTTTCTTCAGCAAGTAAAGAGAATATTACATAAAGGGTCAAATGTATAGTCCGAACCAAGAAAGAGATTGGCATAAGATAACTCCAATGTACGAATTCCATTTCGGATTTAGTATCAAATTAAGTTCTAGTATGATATTGTATCAGTACCGGTTATTATCAGGTACTACTTCGAATAATTTTTTAAATTTATGAAATAATTTTTAATTTTTTTAAAAATTACAAAATAGTTCGTTGTCATATTATATAATTGTATTTTATATTTTTCAACCTGTCTCCAAAAATCTTAATAATAAATAATAATCACAATTTTAATTTAATTTATAAAATTAATTTAATAATTATTAATAAATATAATTAAATT
>JANZLF010000002.1:26708107-26719676 GCA_026546835.1 Erythroxylum foetidum
CCATGGTATAATTCTTTGTCAAGCAGAAATTTCAGACAGCATCAAAGATCAAACTTTTATTTTCTTCAATAGACACAATTTGTCTGTTTCAACAGCACTTACAAGGGCTTAGAAGACAACAGAAGAAGAGTGCGCAGTTGCCCAGATCCTCTTCACAACTTGTAGATTTACTACAATTTTCCAACTTTTCTGGTTTTTCTTGCTTTGGTAGCCTTGCTCGAGAGGGTGAAAGCCAGTGGCATAATCTTATATGTATACCTAGAGTCAGACGAAGACGAGGACGCAAGTCGGCCCAAAGAGGAAAAAAAACAACAGTTGAAGATGCAAGACGGCGAGAAAAATATGTTTTAGAAGAACCGAAAACCTGTTGTGAAATATTAGGGAAACGTGATTTTCTGGTTTCCTTAATATGGTTGCGGTTTTTTTATTTTTTAAAACACGGCAACGCAACAATACGAACCAAACGTGTTTTAACGTTAAGTTTTATTTTTAATAAAAACCACAACTAAAAACAGAGAAAAAAATAAAAACAAACACACCCTTAAACAACTGCATACATAAGAATGATTTGAACCGTAGCTTTATTTAACTCATCTGAAGAGCTCGTTTCTAAAGAACCAAACATTAGAAAGTCGCATTTCTATCCAATCAGACCTAAATCATATGGTCCAAATCCAAATTCGAATGGGTCAAACCAAATCAAGTTCCAGTTTGAAATGCTTTCTCATCCGTAAATGCAACATAATCTTTTACCTTAATTTAGATATTCGTCTACCAAGTTTGCCTTATGCTACTTCTGAATATGTTCTTTTTAGATTTTGATTTCGATTGTTGCTTATTGTCTTTCCTTGATTTGGCATATGCATGACTACGTGCTCCCTCCTGCATTGCCTTTCACTATTCCTTTCAAGCTTTAAAATGGACATTAAAGGATTGGAACTATTCATTAGGATGTTTGTAGGTGATAGGGTTTGTATATCCTTGTTTTCATTAGCAACTGAAATGAAAGGTTTTGTTAAAGATCTTTGCTTGTAATTTGCAAAAACTGGGAACGAACATGTTTGCAAGTCAATTGATTACACCATTTGATCATAGTTATGTTTTAAAGCTTTCAATAGAGTTTGGGGAAAGTTGTTTGATTGTTTCTAGTGTTTGATGTTAAATGACATAATAAATGTCTCTCAACAGGATTGCTTGCTCATTTATGTTGAACCAAAAGATGTTCTTATTTTGATGATAAAAATATATATATAGTCACTTCTAATGAGTTTATTATTTGATGAAAAGCAATATAGGAATAAAATATAATCATAAACTTAAGCTTATGAAATTGATAAAGAGAAGTTAAAGTTTGCAACTGTTGAAATGAAATCAAACAACAACAAAAAGTTGATCAAGGCTTATCAAGGTTATTCCTTATTTTTTAATGCTGATTATAATCTCATTTTGTCACTTTTATGTTATAAAAGGCTCACTATATACAAACATTTCTTTTCAATTTATCACATGAGACTTTCCATTCATCAAGAGGCATTTAAGCTTTTAATTTTAATATAAAAGCCTTTTGATCTTTCAAGTAAACTTTATGGAACATTTTGGGAAGTTTTTAAATTATAATTACAGGAAACAAATTGAATTTGAGCATTTGAAGTTATTAAAATCATATTTTTAGGATGCTTGGTTAACTTATATAGGTTAGTAACTGACCAATATAAGTTAAACTTATTAAATTTGATACATTGTGAGTTCACTGTAATATTGGTTGATGTCTTTGTCAATCAACATCCCATATTGGTAGACTAATATGGCTACTAGTTGACTAATGTCCCAAAAACTAGTAAATCTAATACTTTTCATGCATAATGATCAACTAATATATTATACTAGTCAATTAGTACTTTGCAAGTAGCCTATATAATAGATAGTTCTTGGCTCCAACAATTAGGAAAAGTCCCATGAGAAAGAGGAGAGGGAGAGTATAATGACGTAGAAAATTTGGAGATGTGGAAAGGTGTTATAAATATATGGGGAGCCAAAGAAAGCAAATAGATACAAGAACAAGAGTCTAGGTAAGTTTTGGTTCAAGAATGGGGATTAAAACAATACAGTAGATGAGCTTCAAAGAATATGGAAGCAAAAAGAAATTTTTTTTATAAAAAGCACTTACAGGTTAATGATACAATACAAAGATTGGAAAATGATAGAACTAAGAAAACATTGAGCAAAAGCTAGAATCTAGAATATTAGAGCTAGGCTAAGAGAAGCATTGTTACACAAACCTACAACCACCTATATATATGACAACCAAATTCCTGTACACGCATTCAAGGTATACAATTCTATTTAATGCTATATATATACACATTACAAAACTCCCCAATTAACATTATCATTTAACATTAGCAATACATCTTTACATTTACATAGTAATCCAAAAGAAAACATACAATTTCCTTCTTTTTATTATATATGCAATCATTTATAACTAAAAACACATTCCAAAAGCACTTTTTCTTCTATCTGTTAGCCTTGGTCCCTGTAGATGTTTCCTGTACCTCACTCCTATGACTTAGACCTACACGGATTAACACCCGTACTAAGCTTTCCGTACTAAGCTTGAAAGCTTAGTGGGGAAAACACTTAGTTTGGATGACCACTCACAACAGTCATCCACCATGAACATACATTCAGAATATCACAACTCATATACCATAAATTTACATTCATAAATGAAACATTGATATTCAATGCTCATGTAAACAATGATGGCATACTTAAGCAAAGTATATAATGCAAATATGCTTCAACATATTATCGATATACCAAAAATGCACATTTATAATCCAAATATTGACATTCAACACTCATTGATACAAATTATCATTATAATTGCACATCATTACAGTTCATCATTACAATCAATAAAAATGCTCATCAATACCAATTATTCATGTTGTCATGCTATATTTCTTATTTATGACTGTTAAGTTTCTTTTCTGTGTTAAGATTGCACATTTTTTGTAGGCGTGGATAATGGATAATGTGGATATCCAAAGATATCAAACTGTAGATACTCGAAAGTATCGAATTGTGGATACCCCACGATATCGAATTGTGGACATCGGTGGTTAGCTACATTGTAACACTATAGTTATGCCGATTTATCCACCACTAAGACAATAGAGCAAGCAATGTAATATTTCCTTTAACCATTTGCCAATTTCATAATTCATATATTAACAAGTCATATGATATACATTTCAAGTCATAAACTATTTATCTGTTTTCATACATGAAAGTCATAACTTATCACCATTAGAAAGGTGTCAAAATTACACTTGATAATCATATTATACATATATGATTAATGAATATGCATACAAATCATTTATGTACATGTAAATTTTTTATGAAAAGCATTATGCTCAATTTTATATTCCAATGTTCAGTATCCTAATTTACATGTGGTAAGTCCTATTTCATTTATTTGTTGGTGTTCAAAAAGTTTCGTACACATTCAAAAAGGTTTAGATAAGATTTAGTAAAAATCAAAAACTTAAACAAACTCAAAACAATGTAACTTGAGCTAAACCCTAAAGTGGTCTAAAAATAGGCAAACTATCAGTCTAGGAACAAATCACATGACAAAGTTTAGTTGTTCCTTAATATTAGTATAGAAAAAGTTAGAAATGGGTTTCATAGTCTTCTAGAAATTTATCGTGTCTCCAGTTTCCAAAACACTAAAGATCAGGCCATTTAGACTTCTAACACATGAGTTATAGACCAAATATCAGACGTTATTCCAAAATAGGAGTAGCATCAGGTCACCATTTTCTATCCCAATTTCCAAGGTTATAAAGCTATAAATAAGTCAAAGTCCCTCTATGGATGTTTAGCTCTATGTCTTAGGTTTTATATACAACTAAAATCACATAATTTAGAGGTCTGTAGGCTAAGTTATGACTTAAACAATGTAACTAAATCAAATAAACCCTAGTCAAAATTCCACCACATGATACTCTCTTGGCATATACAACTATGTTTATGCAAAGTAACACCAAAATAACACCAACAATCATCCCAAAAATCATTCCATATCTAAATAAGTCTTTTTAACGATTCAAACATATATAAAAAGAGGAATTAAACTAACTGTAGTCTCAAACCTTAAAATTGGTAAAGTAGTTCTTCAAACGCTTTTCCTTCCCTTCCTCTTTGGCTTTGCTTGAATCACCAAGTGAAAAATGATGGGATAAAGAAGGTGAAATGGAGAGGAGAAAAATATAAAGTTAAGTCATCACAATCCTACTAGACAATATGTCACAACCCTACTAAACCATGTGTTACAATTCCATTAGACCACATGTTACAATTCTATTGGATTATGTGTTAAAACAATTCTATTAGACTATGTGTTATAATTCTATTGGACACACATGCTTTAATCTTATTAGTCTATGAGTTGACTTTAGGAAAATTACATATTGGTCCTTCTTCTTTCTTTAATTCCCACATTGGCCTATAATCTTATCAATTTATTTCATTCCCCTATGTCTTGAGTTTCTAATGGCATAAATTTCATGCAATTTGGTTAATTATATCAGGAGTTATACCCCAAAAACTATAGGTTGTTCGAAAACAAGGACAATAGCCAAAACTCAACTTCAAAATAGAATTCAAAACTTTTAGAGGAAAAATCAGATTTTGGTTCCTTTATGAAAGTTTTAGACTTATGTCTCTAGTTTAATATCCAATTTGGAGGTCTAAAGGCTAAGATATGAAAAATTATAGAAAGATGTTCAATGGAACCTATCCATTCAGCGAGGTACACATCCCAAATCAACTAACTTAGGTCTTATCATGCAAAAGCAACATAAAAATAAATCCAATTTAACCAAAAACATCCCATTTTCTTATGAAATACTTCCTTTTTCAATTTTCCTCACATCACATTCATAAATCCAAGTAACCATATCAAAAATTTCTATACATATTTCACGTCTAAGCATGTATGTCCATGTCAAAGCGAACAAATTATCCATTTACCCTTGTCTTTTACATTAAGTATCATTACATCTCTTACTATAATTAGATGCACATAATTCATTATCTTCACTTCTTAAGACACCCTAGACATGCTATAATACTTCTGGAGCATATGTCGGGGCATTACAAGCATATCATAGCACCAATATAAAGCTAAATAGAAGCTAGAGTTTCTCACTCTAGCTGAATAGTGTATAGAGTTGATAACACTTATACAAGATCAACTTGGGTTCTTGGTGTGTGCTGATTATTTGGGCTCCTCTTTCTTCGATCTTTATATATGCCAATGAGGTTTGATTTGTTGAAACACTTCTTCAGATTCTTGTTTTTAGACTACGAATCCAACATAACTTACTCTCATTATCATCACTTGTTTGTTGTTTATGATGCATTTCAAAGTGACACATCTTGTTGTAGCATCTCTGTTATTAAGAAAATTCCAAGTAACGAAAATCCATATTAATCGTAATATATATGGTTCCTATGTATATTTTAGACTCTTTTTTGGTTGATTAGACATCCAAGTAATAAAACATTATGTACAATTTAAGTATCAAATATGTCAGATATGATTTGAAACCTAAGGAAGTAGAAATTTAGTGATATTAACTTTTTAGTGAAAAGGAGATTTAATGTTATTAAGTATTTTAAAAAAGAGTTTCAATGATCTTATATTTTAATTAAAAAATAATTTTTTGTGATAATAAAATTTCAATGCAATTAAACTTCTTATAGATAACTCTAGTTTATAAATAGTTCAATAAAGATTTTGTTTGTTAAGATTTTAGAACATCTAAAATACCCTATAGACTTTAATGAGAACTTTTGAGAGGATGTGTAAGGTTTTTGTATCTTTCATGTTTTCACAATAATTGATATCAAAATAATAGATATCATAACAAAATAAAAGTGATTTTAGGATATACTTTTGTTAGAATACATTAATCCTTATTTCAAAATTTTAGAGTAATCTTTTTCTGGACTACTTGTAAAATAAAATATAAAATATACTCTTTTCGTGCCTCTCCTTTTTTTAAAATCAAGTTATCAATTATATAAATATAACTCCTTATAATGTTGCTTATAAAGGTGATAAGATGGAAAAAGATAATTAGGATTATTAGAAAAATGATTAGGTTCCATCTTCAACGTTCTCAAATGAGTCAAATAACAAAATTCAATAAGATCACATATAAGTTTAAATATCTTAATAAAAAATCAATTTAATGAATCATTTATACTTAACTATACTAGTTAATAGACTATAATAATAAGTAACTCAATAACTAAATTCTCTAGTATAAAAAGTAGTGTGGCTTGTAACACAACGCATAAAATCATAAAAAATGCATAACCTTATAAGAAAGATTAACTATTAAAAGATGCTCTACTCTATAAAGAGTCTTTATTAATAAAGATCAATTATGGAAAACTCGTTTGCTTCTATAAAGAGGCCATAATCATATATTGAGATAAAAAGAATCACATGTTCACATTAATTACATGCAAGGATTTTAAATATCACAGTACAACAAATAAGTACAAATTCACAACTTGATTAATATCAAGTTTTGTGATAAATGTAAATGTTGTACTCAATTTAACTACTTGTAAGTTAGAGTAAATGCACCTATACTTTATGAGTGATATAATGGTGAATAAGCGTCAATTCCACAAGATAACTAGATGGATCTAGTGAACTCTCCTACTACTAATTAGTAAAAATAATTAATTAAGATTATTATTGATGGAATTGGGGCAAAGAAATATACAATAAAACCTAAATAAAATAAGAGTTAGGGAAATAATACAAATTAATTAATCAAACAGAGAACTGAATTATAATTAATGCTTAGAATGTTAATTGAGCATGCATAAAACATGACACATATACATATGCATGATTGTTTATTCATTTGATTGAATACCTTAATGATGTGTGAACAATATATGTGTTGCATGACTATAGACGCTCAAGTCGATCATCAGCACCCAGACATTGTTGGATCATCAAGGCAATAACTTATTGGAGCGTATTATAAGTCAACCTAGATATGTTAACTCAATTATATATGTGCTTCTATTTGAATTATATGTGTAGTGAATCAACCTAGATGTTTCTCATTATGAATGAATTGATTTTGAATAACTTTTAATTATTGAATTGTTATTTATATAAATGTAATGATTTCAGACAATGATAGTCTGAGGAGTTTGATATTCAGTAATGTATTAGAAGTGCTTTCTAATTATATGTGAAATGTGGAATGTGTGAATAACTAAAATACGAATATCGAACTTAGCTCCGAAGGAAGTGATATATGACTTATGTGCATCGAATAAGGAATATTGAATGTATAATTTGTAAACTGCCTCATCTGATTACATTGAAATGCATGAATAGATAAAGGAGTTGTGACTAGAATAGCCAACGAGTGAAAAAGAGCTTTAAGCTCATAAATGTGATAAAGAGCCTCAGGCTCAGATGCAATGAGCCCATTATCTGTAATAGATATGGGACAAAAATGAGCTCGGGATCTACGACGGGTACGAGACAGTATAGGCGCTCGATCACAATAAAGTGAAAATCAAGTGCAGTCACATGTGTATTTGCATATACATTCAAGTGTATATTAAATGATCGAATTGATATGCCCTATTGAATATTTGAATTGACATGCCTTATTGAATTGAGGGGAAATATTGAATGACCTAAATCTGAAGAATGTGATGTGGTATGAATTAATGTATTATAAGTTATGTTTGATGAATTGGACTTTATAATTGTTATTACTTTCTAACATAAGTGAACACATCGATGATGGTTTACTCATTGAGTTCGCAAACTCATCAAAATTACAACATTGTTTTTCAGGTCTAAAGGAGTGCTAGCCCCTAAGTTGATAAAGTAGAGATATAGTACCTGCATTTTAGGGACAATATGGCTCAAAGTTCTGGTCAGCTGACACTAATAAGTTCAGTTAGGATATTTTAGTTTAGCATCCCATTTTATGGAGCACACTTTGTATGGAGTTGTAGACTCTCATATGTTATGAATGTATATACATAAGTTATGAATTGTAATGACAATGTATGTTTATGTTTATTAATGGAATGGGAAAGTTTGATATTTGAGAATCTTGTGATATATGTGATGTCATAATTCAAATAATGTGATATGCTCCAAATGTCATTCCCATAGGGTATGCACTCGGATATACTCTGGTATGCTAGGTAAATGCTCTATGAGAGTGGTACATTGATGAATCAACTTGCTTGTTATTGCACTTTTATTTAAAAAAAAAGAACTCGCTTACTATTGCTCCCCAAAATTTCAAGTACCACATTCCACTACCTACCAAGCGAAACAACTAAGCATTGCAATTAGACTTAGCTCTTCGAAAATTGAAGTTTTTTTAAAGATAAAAGCCATTTAAGTTTACATTATCAAATAAAGTACCTATCTACTAATCGTGGAACATAGCCAGATGTGATACAAAAATTTTCATTTCTTTTCTACAACTAGAAGTTGTCTCGCAAAAAATTGATACCATAATAATCAGTTTAAAACTCAATATGCTAAAGTCATAAAATTGCATTAAAAATTTATAACTCTTTCTGTCCTCCTTAAAATCCAAGCAAAAATATGTAAAAGCATGATAATTATCACCAAAAGAAGCAATAAACTTCTCGATTTGAAGTCAACAACTCAAGTTGGAGTGAAGTCCAACTCACACAACTCCTTCTCGAATACTCATTCAAAATGGTAAGCTTAGCCGTCTCGAATGCAAAGTACCCTAATACAGAGAAGCAAGCACTGTGAACAACTCTTAGGCTCATTCCCTGGTAAACCCTACCCATCCTTATTATGTCAATTTTTTCTTTACAATCGACGAAACACCATCATACATTACAGCAACAACCTTATACATCACCTCCTTGTTTGCTTAGGTCATCAATCTCGTCTTAACCACATCAAAAGGTGTGATTATTAATGCAAAAATTACCCCAACCTATGGGTCCTTGTTAGTTCTACTCAAATTTACAGCCTTTTGATACTCAAATGAGGAACAACTTGAAACACCAGCAGACAAATTCTTTAAAAGATTAGCATAATACCCTGCATAAAGTCCCAAAATTCCATCTTTCTCCAATATCTTCAACAAAACTTGACATGATCTTTCCTTAGCTCCAGCTTGCATACGCTACATGATCAATTCCTTTGGCACCATTATTGTCGATGACAAGATATTCTCCATTGCACCAACAGTTGGCAATATAAGCATAGATGGGTACATAAATCCATACTCTTACGAATTTATTTGTGAAGGTATTTACCAAATAATCTCATTCCCTATAGATAACCGATGATCAAACTTACCACAACGATCTCATTGAAGTGCTTGAGCATTCTTAATGCTTTATTTCTACTTAGATTTAAACAACATGAACTTACTTCTCAAATTTGGAAAAAATCGATTTCCTAAACTCATAAGTCCCAAAATAGATAGCTAAAGACATAGTCGAACATCCAAAGTGTTGGTATACATCTGAGATGCACCTTTTGTTTGCAGTTTGGTTTTGATGGTCTTTATGGGACGAAGACAAAGATAAGTAAAACCACCAACAAAACCACTGCCACCTACTCCAATGAGGGCTTGCTTGAAGACCTCTATTCATGAGGGGTTGCACTTTAGGGTTGTTTCTTGAGTTGGGTCTGAGCCATCGTGTCAATTTGGGTAGGTTTAAGGATAGAGAAATGGATGCAAAAGGGATACATATGGTGGTTGTTGTGAAGGGTTTGGAAGGGTTCAAAAGGGACAAAAGAAGGGAGAAATTAGTGAAGTTAGTAGGGGATGATGGGTAGTGGAGATTATAGGAGTGTAGAGGGGGGAGGGCCATTGATGCGTTGAGATTTGCCTCCATTTTTTCTTCTTCTCCTATCTCTCTGCCACTCTTCTCATTAGGTGAGGGTGATTCCTAAATCAATCAAATGTGAAATCACCTATACACATTACCAAATTCACATAAGCTTTTTATATTAAATCCATGTAATCAGCAAAAAATAGGCAAAAATACAAACAAACAAAAGAAGCTCAAAATTCAACCTTAGAAGCAAACATTGTAACACACACAAAGAAGGAGAAGAACACTGATGATCAGCAATGCTGGGTAAGAATAGGTGCTTAGAGAGAGGGTGAAAATGAAGTTTCTGGGAGAGATGCTCCAGTTATCAAATCACTTAAAAGGAGATGGATGAGTTTTATTGAATCGCTAGAGAAGGATTTTTTCATCCTTAATTTGTGACATTTATTCTGGACGAGTGTGGAATAACTAAAGGCAGGGGGTGATGGCTTTAGATCATCATCGTCATCATCACCATCACCCAGTCCGAAATCCCACAATAAAGCGAGGTCTGGAGAGATCCGATAGTACGCAGTCTTACCCCTACATAGTAGATAGGCTATTTTTGGTGGACCCACATGTAAATGAGACAATATATGAATGATGCAAATTGTAGAAACAATTCATTAAAAACATAAAACAAATGAAAATATAAGTAATGGGGAATACCTGAAGGAGGCCAGATCTGCGAGAACCTAATAGGCTATGAAGTCTATCACTTCTTGTCTCTCAGTAAGTAAGGGGACCTTTCTCAGAGACCCTGCTGGGAAGATCCCCTACTATACCTCCGCACTTGTCGTGCAATCTGCGCATCGTGACACAGCATCTCCTAGCAACTGCTGTACAGATTCTGGGTAACTAGAACGATTAATCCTTTACCCTTATCCGATCACACCAAATTTTTCTATTTATAGCTACTACCTTATTAAGGGCCAACTATGACATATCCTCCTTGGTCACTTCCCGTCAGTTCTTGTAAGGCCTCCCTCTTCTCCTCTTATATTCAGTAAGTATTATTCCCTTACAGCTTTGTACCGAAGCGTTAGAGGCCTCCTACGCACATGCCCATACCACCTAAGCCTAGTCTCTCTCAACTTGTCAGCAAAGTTGGCTACCTGTAGTCTATCTCTCACCACCCGATTCCGAACCTTATCTCTCCATGTCATGTCACATATTCACCGAAGCATACGCATTTCTGCTACCAACAACTATCTTATATACCTACGCTTGGCAGGCCAACACTCTGTCCCATATAACATGGTTGGACGAATCACTGTTTTATAAAACTTCCCCTTGAGTTTTAAAGGAATCTTCATGTCATATAAAACCCTTGATGCACTCCTCCATTTGGCCCAGCCTAATCTAATACGATGTACTATATCAGCATCGATATTACCATCACTCTGAATGACAGACCCGAGATACTTAAAACTCATCCTCTATGGTATGACGTTGGTATCAATTGCTACCGCCACCTCATGTGCCATCTGGTTTCCTAAAAAGTTGCATTCTAAATACTCTGTCTTAGACCTGTTCATTTAAAAACCTTTCGACTCTAACGCATCTCTCCAACAGTCTAACTTGGCATTGACCTCCTCCTTCGCCTCATCCACTGGGT
>JANZLF010000002.1:26732890-26743072 GCA_026546835.1 Erythroxylum foetidum
CTGTTTATCACTTCTCGTGCGTCCATCTACTTTTCATTTGTATCTTTCTCTTTGTTTGTCATCAAAATTATTTAATAAGTGAAGTCTGATTTGACTTAACACGGGTTATAATTGAAAAATTGAGGAAAGTTTAGATTTTTTTGGTAATTAACCCTTTTATTAATCATTTGAGCATCATTGAGTCATATTTGTATGAGTGGGCCATTTTGGAGTTATCAAATGATAAAGTAAGATATTTTGATTTGTAATATTTGGTTGGGGAAAATATTATTGTATTTAGGTTTGATATAAGTGTTATGTCTAGTTTTTATTACTTTTAATTGCTTTCATATCTTGATTTTAGTTACAAATCCTTGTGTTTTGATCTAAATGTGACATAAATTAAGTGAAAATTATGTGAATATTGCATGTATGTTGATTGGATTATGTTATGAATTTTTCATGAAAAATGAAAGTTCATGTAAATTTTGCATGAAAAGGGGGAAAAAAGAGAAAGGTGGTGACAAGTTCATTCACCTCCGTGACAAGTTAGTCAAGGTGGTGATTAAGCTTTTCACTACCGTGTCTAAATTTATACTATTCACCATCTCATATATGATTACTAGTCGAACCAAAATAAAAAACTTTTTCTTAGTAGATGTGATATGTTGGATATAGATCCAAATTTTGGGTCTTTTATTTTTATTATTATTTATTTAAATATTAATTATTTAATTCCTTATTAACATTAACAAATTGCCACCAAGATTTATTATCATTTTTGCATGACCCCAAAAATTTAGAGTCGGTATAAATATATAATAAATAGAATAATATGATTAAATAGAATGACAAATAAGATATGAGAAAATTTATCTATTATCTATACATTCATTTATCATTACATTAATTACCATATATCATTATATTAATTACAATATAGTTAAAAATGAATATTAAATATAATAGAATATATAAATAGAAAATACATTTATAATATATAAATAGAATATAATTACGATATATAATTATATATTTTATTTTATTTTATATAATTTAATTTAATTTATTTGTCAAATAAATTATTTATTGATTTTATTAATTTTATTGTAATTAAATAAAATATAAATTTAATTAATTACAATTAAATTACGAAACAATTAAAGTAATAAAGAGAGATAAAAAAGGGTCTTCTTCCAACTTTACGTGATGTTCAATGTAACAATTTAATTACTTTTTTTTAATTGGGAAAGATAGTTGAGTAGACTAAAGCATCGGATTGCTAATCCATTGTGCGAGTTATTTGTACCGAGGGTTCTAGTCTCTCTTTTTCCGATTCCGTTGATGACTCAAGTTAGCTTCCGCCACTTCAAGAGTTTGCTAAGCTTCTTGTGGATCATTGTCACTACCCTTTTTCACATCATTTGCCACCACCAATTGAATAGAATCATAAGTAGAATTAGATTCAAATACACCCAAAATTGCGTAAATCCAGAGATTCCCTAATAAGTCAACTATGTCACCACAAACAAAGATAAAGCAAGTGTTTGATTTAAAGCTGGTGTTAAAGATTATAAATTGACTTATTGCACTCTTAACTATGAAACCAAAGATACTGATATCTTGGTAGCATTCCTAGTAAATCCTTAACCCCTGAGGAAGCATGTAACCCTATTCTTAAAAAATTAACTGCAAAATAGCATATCCAAATTATAAGAAAGTCGATAAAGGTGACAATTATAGAATTGAAACCGTTCCAATTCTTATTTGTTTTTGTTCACATATGATAATAAATTGTGAATATGATCCAAGTAATAAAGAAAGAAAGCAAAGAAGAGTGGAGATAAAGCAGAGACCGGTCGAGTAAGGTGAAGAAGAAGAACAACAGAGAGTTGGAAACAGCTTGAGCATCCAGTCATCTGGGTCAGAATCAAGTAGGAGGAAAAAGGTGAAAGCTGATACAGAGAGCTTGAGAGTGGAAAAGATCACCACAGCTCTCTCATCTAAACACTTGTTTGCTTATTTTGTTTATTATCTCTCTATTGCTTTATTGAACTTACTCCTTTATTCGTTGAAAGACTCATACTGTTACTTTTTGAAAGTTCATTTTTGGTTATTCACTTAGTTTATTGCTTTAATACTTCTCTTATATTGATTAACATGGGATTGAACTATTTAATTATGATGAATCTTGTTATTTCTATGATGGGTTGAAATCTTTTTCTTGAGGATTAAATTTTAGTTGAATATGCATGATTGAGGGACTATGTTGTTTTTTTTATGTTTGCTATAGTTTTTGAACTGAATAAATGTAATAACATGACCAAACTTTGCATCATTTTTGTATTAAACAAAGGATAGAGAGAAGAAGTGTAATATGGAACGAGAAACTATAGACGTTTAGGTTAAGAACTAGAAATATATTAACTTAAGTGGTAATTAGTAATCGGGTTTCTATAATTAATTTGGATGATAACTTGTCATATACAAAAGTTAGACTTAGTTTATTATTCGAGTTCATCTTAGAGCCCAACTATTATTTTTAATGAGATGACTACCCAATCACTTCCCCATAGTCATGCATAAAAGATTAAATTAGTAAAATTAATTCTCAAGAGTTTTCCACCTTGATTAATCTATTCGTTTTTGCTTCCGATTGAATCAGTTACTTTTTAATCTAATTTTGTGATTTCTTTTAAAGCCTCAACTTAACAAATCGGGATAGAATGTTTAGAATTGCATCAATTTTATTTTTTGTTCAAAATTAATTTGAGTTGTCCAATGTCACCTCCATAGGAGACGACCCTAGATGATCAACTACGGCTACCTTGTATATTTGTGAGTAAGATAGTCTAGGTGTTTTTAGAACTTATTTTAGTCATAATAACAAGTGAGATTAAGGTTCCTCTTTACCTTGAAAGAAAATTGTAAAAACGGTTCCTTTTACCGAGAAAGATTGTATAAAGGTCATTCTTCATCTTGAAAAAAGAATTATAGTGGAATTACAAAAAGAGTTTTGAGAGTGGATGTAGGCAATGTTTATCTACTGAACCACTGTAAACTAGTTTGCATTCTCTTCTCCCTTTCCTCTTTAAATTATTATTCAATTGTTTAATTAATTTATATTAAAAATTTTCCTTATTTATATTGATCATTTTTAATTAATTACATTGTTTATAAAAATTGTTGAATTTTTTCAAAACCTAATTCACCCTCACTTTGGGTGCCTTTAGGGACTAACAACATTGCCTATTTTAAATAAAATTAAAAACAACAGCTTTAACTTTTTCTTAATTTTAATATCTCAGGTAGGTTCTTTAAAAAATCATATAGAGAAATCTTGAGAAATGAGCTCTTAAAGTGGACTAAATTAGTGTGCAATAAGAATTTACTACCCCAAGTGTCATTTCGTATGCATACTAGATGTGGAAAAGAGTGATGGAACTCAACCATATCTAAATTCAATTAACATATGCTACCTATGGAAAGAAAGGAATTAAACCCTAGATAATCTATTCTTTAAGTGTAAATTTTCCTACTAAAAATATGGAAAAGAGTGCATGTCATGGCTTTGAACTATTAAGATGAGCGTAGAATAGAAGATAATAATCCATGGTATCATTTTGGCTCTTGTTTATATAAATTATTAGAGGAAAGGAATTAAATGTTATTTCATAATGCACTAAAATTGATTGAGCAAGTTAGAGATGAGTTCGTTTATTGGGTGAGGGAATAACTAGTATTGAATACATGAGCTAAAAAATGAAGTAGATTAACAACTTTATTTTGGAGAATAGAAATAGAGACAGAGACTCAGTAATACAACTCAATGAGAGCAATGAAGATAGTCGGACTATGGATTATGGTGAAGTATAATGGACACAAAAAATGTGATGGTCCAAATTTCTTAAACCATAATTTAGCCAAGTTTCCCCACAATTACATAATTAATTCCCAAAAATCTTATTAGTTTAAAAAGTGATGTTCATCAATCACCAAAAATTATCTATACAAGAATAACTATCCTAAACTATGATTTTAAGAAGTATATACAATAAAACAATTGTACTTAATTTGATTCGTTGGCTTCACCTAGACTCCACACTATCAATCATGTGTATTAGAGTTATCAACAATCTTTCTATTTCCTAGAAAAAATATAGCGACAAGAGGTGAGTTGTTTACTCAGTAAAGGTAACTTAACCATACTCTTAAAATCAAATAACTAAATATATGGTGAAAATAGTCAAATGATTAATATACATATAATTCTAAGATACACAATCAATACTCAGTTTGCCCAAGCACTTAATAAATGTCCAGAATCTTATTATTATTAATTATTAATACTAATATTACATTTATTAATAGCATGTATATTTTTCCTTTTTATTATTGAATTAATTGGGCTTTGTTTAACCTAGTAGGCTTACATTCATTGGTCTGTCAACTCATCTCTACTCTTCGTAGGCACTCATTAAGTGTAAACGTAATCAAATGTGTAAATATCGACATAACGTACCTCAATCCTTTAATATAAACTAGTACCTTGGAACCATTTTGGTACTTAGCCATCGACGTAGAATATCCCTAAGACTTAGGATACATCGATACTATTTTGATACCTAGCTATAAGCACAGGACATTCTTGAGACCTAAAGACCCTGGTACCTACTCCACAGACAAGAACATAGCCACAACTTGTTTATATCTTAACAACCCATCAACCTATGACTATCAAATATAGCCTATCCTAGGTAAGCCACAGAGTCACAACTTTCGCAGTCTCTTCTCAAACCATTATAAACAAATCTGTATCTAATTTAATGAACATGCTTTATCTTACCCTAATATTCTTAATTATACACATGCACAGCTAAAAATTATAATTACCATAATTTTCTCCCAAATTGTCAAGCAATACACATCATAGCACATAATAAAATATAAACACTGAACATTATGTATCTTGTCAATTATTTATTTAGTAATCAAATTCTTAAAATTCATATATTTCAAAAATCTACATATTTAATTATTAACCATTAATTTGATTAATTACTAACTCAAAATATGTTTCACCATAAAATAACATATTAATAACAAAATTCATAATTTTGTGAACCATACACAATTGTAAGAGTATAGTTTAAGGTTATCCTTACTTAATCTTCGTATTCAACTATTTTGATTGGTCCAATCTATCCTCCAGAACTAGACATTTGCAAAGTTTTATTAGACCTATTTTAAGAAAAGTTTTAAAATCTAATTACACTTAATAATCCAAAATTACCCCCTTTTACCACTTTATTCTTAAATATTAAAAATATCATTACTTTATCTTACCACCATAATTACTAAACTACCCTTAACTATTAAAATTCCTATTTTATCCTCACATTCTTTTATTATTATAAAAAATCTTTTAGGAATTAAATTCCAATTTTGCTCTTAGATATTCACATTTCATATTTCCCCTTATTTTATCTTAAAATTTCCTAAAATACCCAATTTCCTTCTTTTTCCTTTTTTCCCAAAAACACTCTTCTTCTTTTCTACCCCAACATCACCCCCTCCTCTTCTCCTAACCTCCTTCTTTTCTCATTTTGAATCCATTTTTCCTTTGTTTTCCTAATTTCATCAAAATTGTTATGGCAAACAATCACAACATGATTCCAACTGCAAACTAGTTTGCGATGAATAAAAACCAATAATAAAAAATGGAATTTAGTTAGAAATTTCCTTTCTTAAGTATGAAGTTATATACCTTTCTAATAGAGTTTTGGGTTGTAAATCCCTATAACGTCCTCTCTAATCTAATGTAAATAAAATGAGGAAATACATGAGAAATGTTTCACATGCAATAGAAAGATGTTTTTGTGCCCTTGCCACTTGGAAATATAGAGACAAAGGAAAAGGGAGACTATTTTTTGTTGGTTTATACAAAGACACCTGTTCTCTTATATATATATCTTTGCTCCTCTTTTTTTTCTTTAATAGGTTGTGATGGGTCTTTATTAAACTGCTGGGTTGTTGGGCTTTACAGTTCTCCCCTTTAAAAGAATTTTTACTTTCAAATTAAATTACGTACCTGAGGATCAAAACAAATGAGGATATTGACGTTAAAATTCATCCTATACTTCCCAAATGGCCTCTATTAAAGAATGATGATGACTCCACAAAACTTATACCATTAGAATCATCATCTCCTTAATTTCGTAATTTGCCTATCTAAGATATCTACTAGCTCCTCTCTATAAGTCATATCCTTTACAACCTTGATCTCGATCCTCAATATAATATGGCTAAGATCTGATTCATATCATCTCAGCATCAATACATGGATCTAGGGGTGGGCATTATTCGGGCCGGCCCGATTACCCAGCCCGACCTGAATTAATTCAGGTAATAAATGCTAAAATTCGAGTAAATCGGGCCGAGCCGGGATTACCCGAATTATTTTCGGTTTGGGAACGGTAACTCAGAAAAAAAAATTGAGTTACCCGATTACCCGAATTATCCTTTAGTATATAAGCTATTAACTCCTCAATTACCAACTCTTCTCTGTTCCGTTAGGGTTTTCTCTCCCCTTTGGAAAAGCTTTTTCAAACTTGCCCTTTACAAGTTCTCTCCCCTCTCGCCACTTTTTCCCTAACTTCTGTTCTTCACTTCTTCTCTGTTCCGTTAGTACTGGGACCTCACCAGCCTCAGCATCTGGAAATCTACAAGTTGCGTCATCAAACCCTCTTCTGTTCCGTTGGCACTAGTGAGATTTCGAACTCTGTTTCTAGCTCAGCTGGTGCAACCTATTAAGAATTAACAGGTAACAAAATCATAAATACAGTTCCATCCATCCCTGATTCATGCAACCTCTCATTCAGTTTCTTCACTCTTTGGGGGAACTCGATAGTCATCCCTCATTCTTTCGAGCTGCTCAAAGTTCATCAAACTTATCTCAGAAGCTATAGGTTTAATAAGTAATTGTTTTCTATCCCTTTAGCATGAAAATCATTTATAATGTTTTTTTGTCGGTCTTATAGGAACTCAGAGGCATTTCCGGCAATCCATAATTTGCAGAAGACCTGAAATCTCCTTGTGCGTGTTGAGAACTGTCTGTTGGGAAACGTACAGAGTAAAAACCCCAAATCCAAAATCACCCACTCTGTTTCTTTGTTTGTTATTAATTTTCAGTTTCTTTGTTTGTTATTAATTTTCATTATTGATTCCTCTATTTATTTACTTTTGTCGTGTTTCCGGATTAGGTCTGCCGTGTTTTTGGTCAATCTGAGTTTTGCCCATCATTTTTAGTGGGATGTATACACTTTGGTGATTGTGTTGTAGTGACTCATTTTTCTATACGTTGTGCCCATTTTATTCAACTATTGTCACTATTATAACTATTATTCTTGTTAAATTTTCATTCTTGTTCACATGGATTTTATTGTGTTTCATTGATTTTCCTCTGGCTGTGGATTGGTGGTTTCTACTGTCTGGGCCGCTATAGAGGCTTGTTTGATGTTCCTTGTTTTTAGGATGCTGATTGCATGCTTATATAGTCCTCTTTTTCTTTGATCCATTAAGGTCATCTGGTTTGACCTTCTGGGAACTCAATGTTCACAATTTTTAGGGTCTCAAGTTTACTTCTATTTCCTTTCACTCGTTATTGTGGACTGCAATTATGCTCTTGTGCTTTTTCCTTTTGAAGGATGTCTTTATTTTGTTGTTACTATGTTTAGATCCTCTGTTTACTTGTAGATATACAAGTCTATATGTTGTTTATCCATCTTGTGTTAAATGTGTTTATTATCTGATTTTTCTTAGACGTGTTAAGTGATAACATTCTTAGTCTTGGCATTTCTTTTATTACTATATTACATACTCGTAGCTTCTTCTAAGTTTCAATATTGTCTCCAGGTTACTAATTTACATGTTGTGAGAATACAGGATCACTCTTATTGTATCTCTTTTCTGTTTTAATATTTTTGGCCTAAACTTGATTTTGTCTTTCTCCTCTCTTTTTTTTTTCGTTGATTTTAACCGCTAACTTTGAATCCTAGCTTATGTCTTCCAACTTTGTTTTTATTAATTCACATCGTTGGGGTGATGGTCTCCTAACGGTCTTGGATTGATGTGTTGAAAAGAAAGAACTTACTGCACTGTTTTGACTACAGATGGAAAATATCGGAAATTCTATAGTTTTGTGTAACCGGTTCAACGCCTAGGTTTTTTTCTTTGTGAATATAATGTTTTGGGGTTTGAAAAGCCTTTTCATCTTTGTTGGTTGGTTTGTTAAGAGTGCTTAAGCTTAGAGTTTTAGTGGATAAAACCCAAGGGCCCATTCCGCTTCATTTTATTTGGCTTGATATAGTCCAGGTATATTTTTCTTTGCCTAAAGATTAGGTAGATTATTCCAATATGTGTTTAACTCACAATTCTGTTACAGGCGGGCTGCGTTGGGTCTTCATAAGCATGCTTCTCATTCACAAAAACTTCTTATTCACAAAAACTAGAAGCTACACATAGGCACAATTGCACTCAACTTGTGGGAGCTTGTATGTATATATTCTTAACCTTTTGAGTGGAATAATCTGAATAGGTGTGTTAAGTGATGTAGGACGAGTAGAAGGGATTTCAAATTAGTAGCTAGAACTCAAAAAACTTATAAAATCTGAATGCTGGAATTTTAGGTTCAGAATATTCATTTAGATTGCTGAAATTTCAGGTTAAATATGGCTATGATTTTATGTCTTTGGTTGCTGAAAATTTAGGGTAGAGATACTGGAATTTTAGTGAGGTAAACACGCAATGGAAGGTAATGAACTAGGAATTAGTTCTAGAGTCTAAGAATCATTTTTAGAGAAAGCATCACACTTTTTAGTTGAAAAATTAAGTCTGTAGAAAAATTTCAAATTTCCTTTACTAAAGAGCTGAGTACACACACACACACACTCGCGCGCGCGCAAACACACACATATGTTCTTGTAATCCTTATATCTAAAATTTATAAAAAGTGAAATTGAATCTTATTTTAATAAGGATTCTTGATTCTTATAAAAGCTTTAAGTCCTAAACAAATCAGGACAATATTCTAACTTATTATTTCTCCCTTTTTAATAAGGAAAACCCAACAAATAGTATTTTTAGCCCCTATCACCTTGTTGTTACCTTAACTCCAATTCTTCATTCCACCAAGTTAAAGCTTGTGGTTGAATGTTGCTCTCTTTTATTTTTTTAATAAATTCTAAGCTCTTTTACTTCAATTCTTTCCGGGCTTATTTAAAGTCCTCACCACAAAATGTGATAAATACTGATCATACAAATTTTGATTTAACTTTTGAATTCCATTTTTTAAAATCGAAGTGCTCTAAAAAATGATTTTCCTCTTCACTTGAAAAAAAACTACAGATATCTAGTAGCTCTCATGACTGTAATTTTTTCATCAAGAATATCCCCTTTCTTCTCTTTAAGATGAGAAATGAATGGAATTCTCACAACTTCAGTACGAGAACGTGTAACATCATATCCATGATAATTAGTTAAGTCAACAACATTGAAGATAGAACTAATTCTCCTATCGTTGGTCTGAGACTTCAAATTTCGGAAACTCCATTTTGGCATGAGGTCTACGAGCAGGATTTTTAAGCCCCCAAGGACTATCTGTATCATCTTCCTCGTATGTAGCTTTTCCTGGTTCTAGATCCCTTTGACTGGCTCTAGCATGTGCAGAATTACTAGATTGAGTATTGAGTGTTGCTGCTTTCCCTGCCAATAGATCAGTGGAATATAACTTGGACATAATAGCAGCTCATTGTTGAAGAACTGAATTCAGGTTTTGGGTAGTTTCTAGATCATTGGTTGATATAGTGGAACATGTTTGCACCATGGTAATCGAACGCTACTCTGATACCAAAATGATAGGAACAATATGCAGCAATAGAAAACAGTACTTGAAAGAGTATGAATAGCTGGAAATGATAAGTGCAAGAATCTCAACAAATATTATTCCCAACAGGAGTGTCTGTATGGAGTGGACCAACTCCCATCAAAAGAAACTGAAACAAGAGGGTATAGAAAATATCAAAAGAAAACGCACTTCATTTCTTTGATTATATGTAATTTATACATGAGTATAATCTATTCTAATACTACTAAACTATTGGATTTTTTGTATATACTAACTTATCCTATCTATAGTATATCTTA
>JANZLF010000002.1:26746751-26774305 GCA_026546835.1 Erythroxylum foetidum
GGGTTTGGTAAGTAAACTCCTTTGGAGAGTTTGCCACTGAAGCCGAGCCTTGAGAGGTTTGTTTGGAAGTGTGTGAGGTAAGCATGACCTTTTTCCTACTCTCTTCCCTACGAAACTCAACAAAAGTTTCTCAGATTGATGGCAATGTTTTTAAACTAAGTAAGCTTCCTCGTACTCCATCAAGTCCAACATTAAGTCCCTATAAGAAATCAAAAACTCTCTCCTTTTCCAATAATTTTTCATACTTCTCGCATTAGCACAACACTCCCAATTTACTACATAAAATAGATCCATTTCCTGCCATAATTCAGTGAGTAAGTTATAATACTCAGTAACCAACATATTACCTTGTTGAGTATTTCTAATTTTTGATCTGATTTCAAAGCACTGAGAAGTGTTTTCCAAATCAGAATATATTTCTTGCATAGTCTTCCAGATTTCTCTTGCAGTTTTGCAGAATAGGTAGGTTTTTATTTTTGGCTCCATTGAATTTATAAGCCAAGCCATGACAATAGAATTCTTAGCTTCCCAAGCACCGTAAGTGATTGTTGTTTCGTGTGGTTGAGGAACTGCCCCTATTAGATATCTAGCCTTGCCTCTTCCTTAGATTACGAGCATGATTGATTGGGACCATTCTTGAAAATTCGTTCCATTTAATCTATTTTGCCTAATTTGCAACGAAAGATTATCAATAGAAGAAGATGAAGTTTGGTTTGAAGGTATTACGTAACTAGGTGTTTGGGAGTTTGGGACTCATCAAAGGAGTCAAAGGTTGGTTGAACTTCAGCCATGATGTGGCTGGAAAAATTAGGCTACCAGTATCGGTAGCTCTAATACCGTGAAACAAGAGGGTATAAAAAATATCAGAAGAAAACTCTCTTTATTTCTCTGATTATATGTAATTTATATATGAGTATAATCTATACTATAAAACTAATGGATTTTTCGTATATACTAACTTACCCTATCTATAGTATATCTTATCTTATCTACTAGAAGATAAACTTATCTCCTAGAAGATAATCTCGTAAACTTATCTAAGATAATTATCCAACATAAACAATAACATAAGAAATCTTAAAATTACTATACCTAAGTGGGGTATTTATAATGTCCAAATAAAACAAATCTGCATAGCAGAATCTAAATCTAATGATAATGTGTAACAATTGCATCTACTACTAACAAACCCCTAATCTTAAGGCGAACATGGTTGACTCCATCAAACTCAGCTTGCTTTTCATGTTTCTGCCTCCTGGAGTACGTGAGCAAGGGAGTTGTTGTCTCGTTACTTTCCCCTCGAGGTAAAAATTAAGAAATTGTTCCTTGCGTAATTCGTAATTTGCCAAACTTGCTTCTTCCAGAGGATGATCATTCCATTGAATCTAGAGTTCAAGATTGGGTATCCCACCTTCTTTGACCTGATGGCAATTCAAGATTTTAGAAGGTGATAAGGTCAGCTTCCAATTTGAATTAATAGGTAAAGGTGGTGGTAAGGGGTGTGTTTGCAGTCCATAAGCAGGTTTGAGTAAAGAAACATGGAAAATAGGGTGGACATGGGGAGATGCAGGCAACTCTAATTCATATGCAACAGGTCTCACTCTTTTAATAATTTTATAAGGGCCAAAGAAGTTAGGGCATAACTTTTCATACCTCCTTTGGGCAAGGGAATGCTGGTGGTATGGTTGAAGCCTTAAGAAAACAAAGTCGTCCACCCAGAATTGTTCTAAAGGTTTTCTTGGTGCTTGGTTAGCAGTGTGATTAGGAATTGTTCTTATTTGATGGAAAGGTTACCTTTTCATATGCAGTGTTGATTGCTTCTTTGCATGGTTTGAAGTTTTTAGAGTCTTCTACACGGTATACTCAATCTTCACTTGTTTTATTAGTACATGTTTAAGCAGAAAAAGAAAAAAGTGAGTCATCTCTGTACCCTTGTTCCCAAAACATCACGCCTCTGTGTAATTATAGTAGTTCTGTCATGTTTGTTTTACTATCTAAATATTGCTGGGTGTTCTCCAAATTTAACTTTGTTTACTTCCACCTGTTTGAATCTTCGAATGAAGTTGCTTTTCTACCTGTGATTAATCATCTCCTTCAGCTTGAAAGAAACTGAAAATATGTATATCAACATAGTTATCTCTTTTATGGTCTACTTGGTAAATGAGTGTAAAAAGTAATCAAACTATTTTGAAGTTTCATGTTATTGATGCCAATATGTTTAGAATACACTGGCTGTGATCACCCATTTTTTGTGCAACCAGATAGTAGCTGTTGACTCTAAGTCTCCAATGTGGAATTTTCATAATTATGCCCCCATTTTTTAATGTCTATCTTGGATATTATTTGGCTAGGTTTCTGGTTGTGTTTCTTAAAATTAAATTAATTCATCAATATGCCCTTTAAATGAATCGTACTAGTGAGTAATGTCAAGAGTGGAAGTTTTGTAAAAGAATTTCTCTTGCTCTAGCTTTTATACAATTCCTAATGTATTTTCACACGGCTATACTCAGATGTGCTTTAACAACTTCAAATTACAAGTTTTTAGATATTCGATTTGGAGAACTATATTCTAAACTCTTCTTGGACTTCTGCTCCAACTTGTCTTCCTTGCTTCCCAGCTGTGCCTATTTGAAGAATATTACCTTTTACTGCTTCTATCTATGTTCTTTAGGTTTTGACACTCATTCAACTTGTTTCTGTTGCTCAGTTTACAGTTCAGCTGCTTTACCTGAACTTACATAGTGACTGTTTCTGGTTTGGTCTACCTACATAACATAAATGGGGTTCACGTAATTTGTAAAACTGTGTTACTTGAGGTTTAAATTATATAGTTGAAGCTTCAATAATGTGAATTTGGTGCAATTTTGACTTATTTCATTTTTGTTAGGTATTTCATTTTTGTTAGGCAAATGAGAAAATAGCACCCACATGTTTCTTAGCATTTGAATGGTGTACAGAGTTGATGATACTTGCGTGCAGTAGCATGAGTTATTGGCGTACTGATTACTCTGGTTTCTCTCCATCCAGTCTTTCTATATTCTAACAGAGTTTGGTTTGCTTAAACTCTTCTGCAGATTCCTGGTTGCAAACCAGCAGCACAATGATAGACCTAAGTAATATGAGTCCTGCACAGCTTACCCTCTTGGGATCAGCACTCTGTGTGATGCTTACAATGCATTTCACAGTGCAGCTTCTGTCACAGCATCTCTTCTTCTGGAAAAATCCCAAAGAACAGAAAGCCATATTGATCATAATCTGCATGGCTCCTATATATGCTTTTGACTCCTTTGTTGGTTTGTTGGACATCCAGGGCAGTAAACCATTCTTCACATTTTTGGAGTCAGTCAAAGAATGTTATGAAGCTCTGGTGAGTGCCTAATAGTTGATTGTTGTTTGGCTTGTATTGTGAGTTATCATAGTTTGTCTCATTATTTTACTGCTACCATTGCTTCTGTGCTTCTCTACTGCAGGCAATAGCAAAGTTCTTGGCTTTGATGTATAGTTACCTAAATATATCCATTAGGAGAAATATTGTGCCAGATGGAGTTAAAGGGAGAGAAATCCATCATTCTTTTCCAATGACAATTTTTCAGGTGCAGAAACTGTGGTTTTCATGTGTTAAGATCAATTGCAGCCAACCTAGAATTGAACTTGACAATTGGTTAAAATTGACAAAATGTGCTCCTGTACAAAATGCAGCCTAAAACTGTCCGGCTGGACCACCGGCATCTAAAGCTTCTTAGAGACTGGACATGGCAATTTGTTATCATCCGGCCAATATGCTCGATCTTGATGATAACACTCCAACTTCTTGGGATGTACCCAACTTGGTTGAGTTGGACATTCACCATTATCCTAAACATTTCGGTTTCTCTTGCACTATATTCTCTGATAGCCTTTTACCACGTCTTTGCAAAGGAGTTGGCCCCACACAGGCCCCTGGCGAAGTTCTTATGCATTAAGGGAATTGTCTTCTTTTGCTTTTGGCAGGTAAATATGTACCTCTAGGTTTCCTTCTTCTTCTGCTTGTCCTTTTATAGAGTTGGAGGAGAATGGTTCTAACTTCTAATGAGAAGGGGAAAAAATAAAAAAACTGGAAGGGCGTGGTGGAAAAAGAATGAACGGCTAATGGAGCATTAAGCCAAAAGCAAATACTAAAATCTTACATACAATGAGGTAAGGTAAAACAAAACAAGCGTTTGATAAACTTAACATGAATAAGACATGATAAAAAGCTGATAGTTATTGTAACTCGGCTGGTATGGTTTAAGGTTTATTTGATAGCTGGAGGTTTTACTAGTAGCTGCTACTCTCATATTCTTGTAACTTAACTGGACGTAGCTTTCATTATACTATAAAAGTTTTGTTTGAACATAATAAGAGAATTATTTCCAGGCTAGGACTAAAATTTCAGATGGCAAAATGTATGACCTTAAAATTGCGTTGTTGTGGGATTTATCTTTCGAAATTATTATGGATGAAAGTAGTGCTTTTTGGCCGTCACTCCTAAGTTATTCTTCACCTATCTGGTCTGATATCTGGACAAAATTTATTATTCAGAACAATAACGTTTTCCAATCCTCCCTAGGGAATGGTCCTTGAGATACTAGCGGCAATGGGCGTCATTCGGTCTCATCATTTCTGGTTGGATGTGGAGCACATTGAGGAAGCTATTCAGAATGTCTTGGTCATCGTGGAGATGGTTATATTCTCTGTTCTTCAGCAGTATGCATACCCTTCTACCCCTTATAGCGGAGAAGTGGAAGCAAAAATGTTTTTGCAGAAGAAGGAAGAATGACATGGTGAACCTCGATTTACAGACGAGATCAGCACCTAATGTTTCAGACCGTTTTCACTTAGAATTGTGTACTATTATGGTATGCCGAGTGCTAGCAGTCATGCACTCCTTAAATAGTATAGCCTACTTGTGGCTTTTTGGTGTCGTGCTTCTTAGTAGCCTTCATGCAATGTTAATAATGGAGATTGTGGAGTTTCACTTCTTGGATCCTGCCTATTATGTAGGTATGTATTGGTTATTACGGGCATTTACATATATGAAAGTTGTCGAATACGTGATACTTTTTATTTTTCTATTTCTATCCTCATAATATTTGGCTTGGCAAAGCTGTGTAGTCAACGAAGCTGATCCTCTTGGCTCCATATTCCATGATGTGTCGTCTTGGTTGGATAATCAATTTGAATTCATGTAATTGTTGGTTGGATACCCCCTCCCATGAACCCTTGATCTGTACAAGATTTCTTGCCTGTTACACCTGTTGGAACTACGGTTAGCACCTCATTCTCAAGTGCCATAAAATGGTCCAGCCGAACCCAACCATTCTTGCCTTGGTGAACCTAAGTTAGCTGTTAAAATATCTTAGCTAAACAAAAAGTTGATCTAATTGTTTGACCACACAAGCACAGGCAATGCACCTATTCTTATAACAATTGAACACTTGTCACATCTGTTTTATCCATTTTCTAATCAAGTGTTTCACAAGTGGGTGGGATGCCTTAATGGAATATGACCTAGTTGTATGGTCATCCAAATAAAAAGTAATTGTGTTATATATTTATACAAGTGATGAGTATGCTCAATCAGGATTCTATTAAGACATTTAAAGACATTATACAAGGAAGGATTATCTCCATAAATTATTTAACCAAGGAACATGCTTTTTGAATAAAGTAAACAACTAGTATTAGTGTATATGAGAATCATCCCACTATCATCGTAGCTGTTGATTCGTTTACTTCTCAAAAAGATTTGGTTGCATCCGCTAGTTAACTGTTGGTGAAAAAACACTAAAAAGTGGCATCTTTTCACTTGATTTTCATACGATATATCCTGGAGATTTGTGAGAAAACGAAACAATAGTTGACAAAACAGAGGTAGCCTTAAAGCATCGAATCAAAAAGAACAAATATGCAATAATTAAAGAGAGTTCATCGATCCAACATCTTGTCCACGTAATAATTCACCAGAAATTCAAAACGATTTGATCCAGAATCACCTGAAATATTCTACCACAAGTGAACTGTACTTGTCCTCCGTTGGAAAGCTGGAGACAAAACATAGAAGATGATGTATGTATTGTAATACGTATCAGTACTTTAGTTACGTACCCCGCATCGAACATGAAAGCGCAAGAAGTGAAAAAATGTGGAAATACCTTATTTTGGTTTCCATAACTTTACACGAGCTTTCCAAAGTCAAAACGAACGCAAATTTATCGTCGTCTTTACGGAAACTGCTTTCAGAGACGCGGGTAAGGTCTTTCTATAATTTTTTTAAAACGTAAGTTCTTTTAACAAGTCAGAAAATCCTTATTCTTACGGTTGATTATATGAATAATTGCAGGAGACCTTAATCTTTATATGTAGCTTCCATAGTAGACTTCCTCATCACAAGGCTGATATAAATCCGGTCCATACTGATCGGGATCTATTTTTCACACAGATTTTGACCCATTGATTAAATCATTTATTAGTTCACTTTATTATCTTTATCTGAATCAAATTACGTAACTTAACCGATAAGTTAGTAAAAAATTGAAAAATGCAATTAATAGTTGTCCAATTTGATAGGATAGGACTAAATTGTTCAACATTCTCCCCCTTGGACAAGTATTAATTGCAGTGTTGACTTTAGTTTTAAAACAGTTTAAAAACTCGATTAAGTCACGTTACTGAATTAGTCGACTAGGTTTTAAAAACAAAACATTTGATCCAAAGATATCGAAAGTCTCATTTCGTCCTGCAAGACTTTCAATACCGAAAAGCATCAAATGTATGAGTCATGCACGACACAGATCCAATACAATCATATATACTTAATACCTTACTAATGTGAATAGGAATATAGAGTGTGGCAAACTGGGATGATACCTTTATATTCTAAATTATATCATCTTCGTTTGTAGGTTTTGATTTCTTCAACTTTATGCTAAACCGCATATGTTAAACTACATTAGAAAATCCTGTTTTCGCTCACCGAATGTTAAACAGTATTAGAGAAAACTTGTTGTCTCTCACTAAATGCTAAACTGCATTAGAGAAAATCTTTATATTCTCCAACTGATTGCTAAACTGCGTTAGAAAACCTTTATGAGATTAAAAAACTTATATACCTTGTGTTATATCAAACTTCATAGATATCCGTTAAAAATTGTATATGTCTAAATGACATAGGTATAAGGTTAATCTGTATATATACCCAATGACCTTTAAATGCTTAAGATCGACACAAATCTTAAGACTTTTATATGTATTATGATAATGTATGATAATACGTATTACTAAAGATAAATGATAATCATCTTTATTGATGAACCGTCATACTATCATAATACATCAAAATGTACAAATATACATGCAACAAACATAACGATCGCCTAACCAACAATGTCTAAGGACGTCAAAACACCCATAATATACACTCGTGTCACAAACACAAGTGGGTGAAGTTCTTTAGTTAAAGGATCTACTAACTTTTCCTCAGTCTTTAAATGCTCCAAACCTTAATATCACCATTTTATTTCAACATCTTTATGACCAAATAATTGACCTTTAAATGCTAAACTCTGTGATATTCTTTGTTGTTATTAAATAACATAGCAGGAAGATTATCACAGTACAACCAAATGGATCTAGCTATTGAATCAATCACAAACAACTCAAAAATAAATTTTTTGAGCCAAATCATTTATGAAGCAGCCCTATAGCATGTACTTTGCATGCATAGTCAAGGAATTTACCCATGTTTACTTGACACACTTCCAAGATATTGTACCATCTGCAAACTTAAAAACTGTTTTCTTAAGTAGACTTTCGATCATTCGGACACATTGTTAAAATCTGAATCTGAATTCCCTATGAGGTTTAGTCTGTTGATTGTGCTATATGTCAACATATAATCCTTAATTCCCTTTAGTATCTCAACATTCACTAGACTGCATTCCAATGATCTACACCTAGATTAACCAGATATTGACCAAACTGTTAAACAGTGAATGCAATGTCCTACCTAGGCATAACCGAGCATACAATAGGCTATCAACCGTACTAAAATACGAAACATTTCTCATAACCTCTCTCTTTACTTTATTCTTTGGATACTGTGTCAAAGATAATCTCTCACTATGAGAGATAGATGTTACGACAAGTTTATTGTTAACCGTATTAAACTTTTGTAACACATACTCATTGTATGCATTCTATAAGAGGTCTGATGAGTGTTGAGATTTGTCCCGGTGAATCTGAACACTTAGGACAAAAGATGCTATTCTAAGGTCCTTCATGTCAAAGTTCTTGACCAAAAGTTGCTTAACCTCATACAATATAGTCAAGTAATTTGATGTGAGCAATATATCATCCACATGCAATAATAGGAAGATAACTTTGTTCCCCCTGATCTTATAGTATAAGCATCTTTTTAACTTGATTTTTCATGAAGCCAAAAGAGGCCAAACCTTATCAGTTGTAATGTATCACTTTCGGAAGGTTTGATGTAAACCATATATTGATCTGCATAACGTGTAAATCGTTTCAGTTCCATCTGGATTTTGAAATCCTTTAGGTTGTACCATATGGACCACTTCATAAAGGTCTTTATTTAGAAAAACGATTTTGACAGCCATCTAATGTAACTCTATATTATCATGAGCTACAATTGTCATAATTACTCAAAATGTATCCTACGAGGATACTAGAGAAAAGGTAACACAAAGTCAACCTTTTTATCTGAGTGAACCATTAGGCAACTGAACGAGCCCATAAACCGCTGAACTTTATCCTAAAATCCTTTAGGTCTTAAAACTTCACTTATAACTGATGGGTTTGCAGTTTCGATGCAAATCACCTAACTCTTAGACCTTACTATGTTTCATAACTTACATCTCATCAGTTATTACAACCCACCACACATCTACATTCAGTCTAGAAATAATTTCTGTAAAATTAACTAGATTCGTAACATGTCTAATAACATAGTCCTATACACCTAATAGACTATATAATAAGATGGGATAATAGGTCGTCTCACTCTGGTGGATTTATTTAATTGTATTAGATCTTGTACCCCCAGGAACCTTTGTATGTATAGGCATGGGTTCTGTTCCTGTACAAGTACAGTATAGAGATCTAGATCCACTGAATCTAACTATATGAGTAGCGGGTATATGATAATTGTAGTATCTACCCTGCAATCATCCGAAAAATCAAAAAGCCCACAATCGTCATAGACATTGTATTCCAGAAACTTAATTGTTTGTGATTTCGCTATTCTTTTCCTTCCTTCTATTCGGTAAAAGTTGTAGTTTTAAAGTGGTCAGGATACCTTACTGAATAGCAATGAGTGAAACAACATGCAATCTTTCTTTATAAGGATAATATTACCTCAGTAAGGTAGCTTCATACACGAATGTGTGCAAAGCTAGGTTTCTAAACTTCTAGATAATCAGGTAAATTAGTCCCATTTTGTATTGACTTCAAGTCCTTTAGGACACAGTTATATCTTTCGATAACACACCATTTTGCTCAGAACTATTCAACATAGTGAATTAAGTCACTATTCTAACTAATTCCAAATATCTGATAAATAGACCTTTTAAAGTCTTGAAACACCATGTTTGCCATGATATTCTTCTCTATAGTCAAATATGGCTATCTTGATGAATTTTCCCAATTGGTTCTTAACCTTCAGTTTTTTTTAAGTAAGAACACATAAGTGTAATGGGAAAAATCATCAACAAATGTCAAAATATATTTAGAATTGCACAATTTAATTATATAAGGTCTACCGATATCTTTATGTTTCAAACTCAACAAATCAAAAGCATGAGTTGACTTCAATATCCTTATTAATCAACTTACCATTGCAACAGTTAGCAAATATTCCCATATCATTATAATCTAGAATTGATATATGTTTTCCTTGATCAATCTCTCAACCCTAGCTTTAAAAATGTGGCTTATACTTTTATGTCACATCATGTATGACTTCTCATTCATTAGGATCCTTCATTTCATGAATTGTTTAGCAAGGTACGAAGAAGCATTTATCTAATTCGGAGTCAGACACATTCTATACAAACCATATAACAAGAAATTTGTACCATTATGTTTTGCATTAAACAACAATTGTACAATAAAAGCATTAAATCCAAAACATTAACCCTCTTTGTAAAAAAATGATCAAAAGATCACATATAAAATGTGTCGTGTAAAACCCAAATGAACCTTACTACAAAGTTCAGTACATACATTCCCTATAGATATTATTTCTACTTCTTCATTGCTGTCAATCATCAGCTCCTGCTTCCCTTTAATTTGGCTTTATCCTGGATATGAATCGTTGTATTGTGGAAGCACCTTGATCACATGTTCCACTATATAGCCACCAAGTACTTAATGTGACTATCGCAAATTAGATTCATAAATTAATAAGCCAAAGAATAACCTGATGGTCTTAGTCTTTCCTTTTAAACCTCATACTATTGGTTTCTTTATTTCCCTAGGACCTTTACTAGTACTGGTTTGACCAACATGAACACATGGAGAAGATTTAAACTTTCTACCTTTGAACTTAATGGGCTTCATCTTTGCCTTCCCTTTAGTTGCTTTGAGGGCTATAGGAGTAGCAAATTTGAGTTTCTCCTCCTCAACAACGCAATGAGCTATCAAAGTGTTGAAGTCCCATTCCTCATCCAACGAGTAATATGTCATTACCAAATTACTAAACTCTGGAGGGAGTGTATTCAGAGTTTGGTGAACTATAAAAACATCAAAAAGACGAATGTTTAGCATCTTTAGTCTATTATGAAGATGAATCATTCTCGATATGTACTCCATCACTCCCTTTTCTCTTATATATCTCATAAAGAATAATTCTTTCATCAAGGCACTTGTCTCAACATTAGGTGAGATTATGTATCTCTGGGAGACATTATCAAGGAACTCCTTCGTTATGTTTATGTCTATGTCCACAAGTCCACTTAGTAGAAAGTCAGGAATGGATCTCTTAATGGTCATAAGATATAATCTATTAGACCGATCTCAGCTTTCATAGGCTGCTTTATGAGCTCTTGAGCTTATGAATATAGGTGGAGATGGCTTATTCATCTATATGACCATAACAACCTCAGCTATCTCCATAACATTCAATACATCCTCCGTCCACTTCTTTGTATTGAAACCAGTCAGGATTTCAATGGTAACACTGATTTTGTTGACCGAAAAGATGACTTTAAAATGATAATATTTAAATCAACACAAATATAGGACAATAGCGATACTCAAAGTCATTAAATAGTATCTTTACTAAAAATCTGATCACACATATTATGAAACACATATGGGTTGAATGCATAATATATGCAACTAGACCTTCACATAAAATCGATCAGAGTACAAACCATCAACTCTCATGACAGTCCCACCTATGGGAGAATAGGTCATTCAAGCAATAACTTTTTCTTGTCCAATGTCTTTATGCACATCTCAACATCTCATGTAAGGCCAACACCTGTGGGTAGAATAACCAAACATGAGACAAAAGACATTCCCTAATGTGTAAGCAGAACAATTCAAAAATACTAATTTGAAAGGTTACTGTAATGACTACATCCTCATCATCACTCAAAAAGTTCACAAACACAAGGGATACATCTTTTTGTTATCCTCACATTCTTGATGAGCATATAGTATGTGACAATGTAACATTAATAAATGCAAAAATCTGAATGCACGATCGCATTGTCACACAGTCACGATGAAGACATTTTCTAAAAACTTCATTTAAGACTTCCGTAAAAGAAAAATCTCAGTAAAGTGACTATCGTTTGTCACCGGACACTGAACCGACCACCCAAGACATGAGAACCTCATGTATATCCCTTATGGCAAGTTTGTTGCACAAAAATTCACTCAAAATGGCTTTAGAATGTCTTAATTCCTTTTTCGAGCAACTATCATGCAATCTCGAATACTAAATATGAGATTTGAGATACGAAAACTTGAAGCATATCGCTCATATGATGTCTGAAACATGAAAATTCAATCGAAATCGGATTCAAAATACCTTAATTCATTTTTCTGGAGTAAAACTTTAATTTATTACTAATGTAATAAATCTAGAAAAATAGAAAACTCACTTTATGAATTTTCCGAACCCGAAAACTAACCCAAAACACTCCGAGACACCCTTACGAGAATTTTGATTTTTTTTGTTTTTTAATACCGTAGAAAAATTCGTACAGCTGACTTCAACATAGCGTCAACGCGCTGTAGCGTGTGTTGATGTCATCCACTGACATCAACATGACGTCAGCTGCGAGTGAAACGCGTCGCCCAGTAACCACCTCAACAGTGGATGACACGTGCCCAACACGCACTAGATGTGAGCCCACGTGTGCTTATCGAATGACGCGTGCAATGTGGTGCGACAAGGTCCACCTATGTGTCGACCTGTGGCTGATGTGTGCGTTGTAAGCGGCAAACGTATTGCCCCTTGGGGAGGTACTGTGCGTCTCGAGTCTGTCAAAAAATGGTAATTTTCAACGAGTTTCTGAGCCCCTTTTTTGCTCTCCTAGGCTCATTTTAACCCCTTTTTAAAGGCTATATGGATATATACTACTTTCATGCAATAAAAAATAAGGAAAAAAAAAAACCAAGAAACATAAGTTAAATCTCCGAAAGCCTTATAGAAAGAAAACTGAAAAATCTTTGTTTTTAACCACTCGATCACGTCACTATTCTGATATCACGTGTAACACATAATAATATCTTAATTACACATCCCGGATCGAATATGAAAGGGCAAGAAATGAAAAAAAAAACAGAAATACCTGATTTTGGTCTCCGTAACTTCAAATGAGCTTTTCGAAACCGAAACGAGCGCGAATCTACCATCATCTTAATGAGAATTGCTCTCCGGGACCTAGTAAGATCTTTCTACAGTTTTCTCAAAACGTAAACTCTTTTAACGGATTAAAAAATCTTTATGCTTACGATTGATTATATGAGCAACTACAGGATACCTTAACCTTTGTATATAGTTTCCATATCGAGCTTTTCTATCACAAGGTCGATATGAGTCTGATTCACATTGATCGGGATCTATTTTTCACATAAATTTCGAATTAATTTCGATAATTTATTGAGTCATTTTATTATCTTTATCTGAATCCAATTATATAACTTAATTGATTAGTTATTAAAAAGCTGAAAAATACAATTAATTCTGGTGGAAAACCGAAGACAAAACGTAGAAAATGATGTATGTTTGACCCCAGATTGATTCATAAGAAAACCCGTCATCACATTATTGTCTTGTAGCCTCTGTTTCTATCAACTATTTGCTTCTTCATTAACTGGATGTGTATGTCATAAAGAAGTCTTCCGTGTGGGTTTTGACATGGAATATGCTTCAGGTTCACCAACCTATCATCCATCCATCATTCATAAGATTCTTCTATCAGTTGTTCGGATGGTTTTACAATGGTTGAGCTACACTCAGGAAATATATCAAATTGCTTTGCCAATACGAAAACCTTAAAAACCAAACCAGTCTAGCCCTGGCTGTACAGGACAGGAGCCAACAGTTTGGTATTTTTCTTAGCGACACCAATCGTTGATACTTAGACATGGACACTTTATTATATATACGTACGTTCTTTTATTATTAACAATTTATTCTAAGAACTGCTGTTTCTGAACACTAATCACGATGCTATGAATTGGCTCGTAAGGGCAGGCGCCTGCTTCCTTCGATTATTATATATTTCCAGAAACAACATTTTTCACTTCAATGTCATGATAGTTTATTTGATTAAATGGCCAGCCAGCCTTCCTCCTGTCTTAACAAAATGGACACGTATACGCATCTAATATCCTTTTCTTAACAACCAAACAGAAAATTGAAAACATTGGATAAGGAAAGAGAGATAAAGCCGCCGGCTTGGCATCAACCACGAGTGACGCGCCACGGCACACACAGTAGTATAAAACTAGAAAAGAAGCGTATAAAAGAGCCAACGGAAAGAGCGTGCGTACACACGCTATTGGTCTCCGTTCAAATATCATATTAAAGAGTCAAAGCAATAGAACTGAAAGATACCCACTTTCCGATTTCTTCTTCCTCCTCCCGCTTTTTAACTCCCTTCACTAGACGTTATTTCCGATTCTGAGGCAACGGAACGAAGAAAGATAAGGTCTTTTTGGGATTTTGTTGGAAGAGAAGAAGAAGAGGGAGATTGTAAACATGAACGAGAAGGCCAACGTTTCTAAAGTGCTTAATGCCAAGCACCGAAAGGTCTCTCCTTTTGATCATATTGCTTTCTGGGTATATGTTATATGTACGTGTTTTAATGTTTTTCTTGGTGCTTGGTCGGTGTTTGATGGGATTTTTATATTCAGGTTTGATTACTCCTTTCCATGGTTCCAAATTTTTAGAGTCTTCTAAGCTATTCTTAACTGGTTTGATTAGTACATATGCTTAGTAGAAAAAGAAAATCATAGCGTGAGCTTCCGCGCTTAGTCTGTACGCTTTCATTTCCAAAACATCTTGAGTTCACTACTCGGTATAGTTATAGTTGTACAGTTCTGTCTGTGTTTTACTATCTAAATATTACTGGATGTTCTCCAAATTTGACTTCGCTTACTTCCACGTTTGGCTGAATCCTCGAATGAAATTGCTTTATACTCCTGACTGAATCCGTCTCCTTTAGCTTGAAAGAGATTGAAAACTTGTATGTCAAGTAGCCGTCTCCTTTAGCTTGAAAGAGATTGAAAACTTGTATGTCAAGTAGTTATCTAATTTATGGTGTACTTTACTTAGTAAATGAGTGAAAAAAGCAAGCAAAATTGTTTAAGATCTCACGTTATCGATGCCAATATGTTTGGTCACCAACTATTTGTACAACCAGATTATAGTTGTTGACTCCAAGTCTTCAATGTGGATTTGTGTAAGTATGCCGCCATTTTTTTTTTCTTGGAAATAATTTGTCCAGCTTTGTTTTTGTGTTTCAAAGTTAAATTAATTCATTAATATTCCCTTTAAAATGAATTGTACTCGTGAATAAAGTCAAGAGCAGAATTTCTTTTTTTCACTGGCTTTCATACAAATTCCTGATGTGTTTTCATACAGTTATGCTCAGAGGTATGCTTTAAGCTTAACAACTTCAAATGATATTTTGAAACATACTCAATTTCCTTGGTTCCTGGTTGTGCCAATTTGAAGAATATCAACTTTTATTGCTTCTATCTTTGTGGCAGTCCAGTTAACGTTTTTCCAGTGCTCGTTTACAGTTCAGCTTGTTACCTGAACTGATATAGTGACTGTTTCTAGTTTGTTCTACGTCCATAACAAAAATGGATTTTGTTTTTCCAGATATTGGACAGCCTTCTTAAATTACCGGAGAATAGGGAGTGTGCTGACTGCAGAAGCAAGTACGTATATAAGCCATAAGGCCTTACTTAGAAATTTCTCTGTTTAAACTTTGAACTGGAAGATAAGGGTGAGTATAATAGGAATATAAATTCATCTGATAAAATTCATTGAGGTTTGGTTTGTAAGCGCCAAAGTGTGTCCTCTGTATGCTGGTCCAAAAAGATGTAATTAATTATGCCGTCTTGTTTATTCCCAGAGGTCCTCGATGGGCTAGTGTGAATCTTGGAATCTTCATATGCATGCAATGTGCAGGAATTCACAGAAGTCTTGGAGTACACATATCCAAGGTACATCAAGTTTTCGTCTCATAACTGATTTGTCCCTTTTCCAAGCAAATGATACTACAATTGGGTAACTAGAGTTTTTAAGTGAAATACATTCTATTTCTGCATAATGCAGGTAAGATCTGCCACTTTGGACACATGGCTTCCAGAGCAGATATCACTTATTCAAAGTAAGTACTAAATGTTACTTTCATTAAATTGTGCTGCGGAATGTAACTTCTTGACCATCTGTTGTCCACAGCTATCGGGAATGAGAAGTCGAATAACTACTGGGAAGCAGAACTGCCTCCTAACTATGACAGAGTTGGAATTGAGAATTTCATTCGTGCAAAGTATGATTTAGTAGAGTCCAGACTTTCAGTTTTACTTAAGATCAGATAGGCTATTCCACTATGTTTTCAAGAGACCTTATTTTATGCTTAATTAACGTCATACTGCCTTTTAGGTATGTTGACAAGAGATGGATTTCAAGGGACGGAAAAGAAAAATCACCTGCAATGGTTAAGAAGCAGGAGGCTCTGAATAATGAACCCAAATCCATGAGTATGCAATATACCCAAATGAAGAGCACTAACCACATGTCCGATGGGAGGAAAATTGCTGAACCAATTGATACGAATGCAACTAGAAGTTGCAGGCCAGTGCCTGCTAAAGTGCCTCAGCAAGTAGATACTATTTTCCTTTCATCTTTAACTGAATACACTCCATTCTTCTTGCTTCTTAGAGAAACAATAGCATGCCATTTTACAACAATTTTTTTTCTATTTTACAAGCAGTTCATTTATTTTATGTAAATTAACTGATTTGCAGTAAACTTTTTTGTTTTATATTTCACTTGCTTTGAGAGGATTTATAGACATTTAGGGACAAATCAGCAACAAGACAAGTGGGTGTTAAGGAACAAAAACCTAAAACTACTAGGTGAGAGTGGAAGACTGGCTCACAATATCTTAACATGCCATCTCACATGCAAGTCTGCTAGTGTGATGTTAGAATAAAATATGAACACATCATTCTTATTAAGAGTGCCAATACTGTTCTTTCTTGCTTTTTAGGTTACCAGTACTGCTGCAAATTGTTATGTTTCATTAATGTTATTGCATGGACATGAAAAACTTCTTGAGTAGCTCTCTCTTTCCGTTTCTCTATGTTTAATTGGATTCGCATGAACACAAGTGAATTGAAATCTGGATGAACAGGTCATACCTGATACAGAATTGCCAGAATGTATGCAAAATCCAAAACCTACAGTTCCAACAGCTCAATTGATCAAACAAGAACGCGGTGCGATCTCAACTTTGCAGCCATCACAAGTAGATTATGCAACTGAACTTTTTAATTTGCTTTGCATGGATGATTCTAGGGGAAATAACTCCAATATGCCTGCTGGCGGAAATGCATGGACTACATTCAGTTGTGAGTTTCTTCTCTCAGTTGTAGTTGCATTAGAATATAGATTTTAGTTGCTGTATAACTTTTCCACTTTCTCCTTGTTTCCAACTTAAAGAGTTCTTGTTGGTAGTTGCTTCCAAACTTGGTTACTAAATTGATTTTGGACCTTTAAAATGCAGCTGCGGAAGCAGAAACAACACTGGGGATGAGTGGGTCTACAAATTTAGTGGAAAACAGGGCACTTTCGAGAAATGAAGTTGGCAATGTCCTTGAAAAGCCACCATCTGTTGGAGCATTTTCAGAGAACACTATCAAAGACGGGAAGAATGATGATATGATCCTCTTTGAACAGGTCTGTTTATGGGATGCACTTGGTGCAACTTTATGATCATAAGTAGATTTGGATAGGCTCTTGTTGCTGAATGTAAATTGATATTTTGATTGATATGCATTCATTCAGAGATACTGTATCTATTGTCTATACTTACTGGATCGTTCTCTTTGGATGAATGACAAACGGACCTTTCATTACAGAATATAACTTAAAACATATTTTATTCATCTGTCTATTCTTATTATTAAATAATTGCTTGTGATCATGAGTGGACTGCTTCATGTGTGTAATTGAGAGCGAGATTATATGAATGCTTCTTTGTACTTCTTAATTTTGGAAAAGCAGATGGAAGCACTGTGGTGCATTATCCCAGATTATATAGTGTTCCAACTTTCATGTATATGCTGGAAGGAAAATATGTTTGTGTTCCTTTTAAACTTCTGTTTGTGGTTTTTCACAGTCTTCTGTGTTGTCTCCAATTTCTGTCCATCATCAAGAACAGACTGCGTTTTCTCAACGGCAACCAATACTCAGTGCTGCTGCCACTAACGCTAGTCATGTATCCCAAATCTATCCTGCCAACGGGCATGTTTTTGGTTCGAATAATAACTACTTACCTGTTCAGAATTTGATAAACGCTGGCTATCAAGTTCCAGGAATGGTAGTGCCTATCACTAATTTTCAGAAGTACATTCAGGTTAAGCTTTTAAATGCTTACATCAATTGTTCTCCTTGAAAAGCTTCATTGCTTATGTGGTTATTTTCTTCCTGTGCCAGGTTGGGAGTGACCAACAAAAGTATTTAACAACAAGGTATTCCGTTAATCTTCCATTGTTAAGGTACAAAAACTTAGGGATCGAGTTCCTTCATCCCGAAACTGCTGAGTTTTGTTACCATTTTGGCTGTTTGTGATATCACTTTTTTTCTTTTTTTGGTCAGCTTTTGACAAAACATGCATGCTTACTCTCTCTCTCTCTATGTTGTTAATGACTTGGCAGCGTGCACCTGCCATCAATTAATGGACACAGCATGACAAGTATGTCAACGACTTTGCAACATCCACCATTATCCAATCCTTACGTAGGACATAATGGTTTCTCGTCCTTGGCCCAAGGGATGTATAGGAAACAGTGACCATTTCCACAATTATTCCCATTGATTCACAAGATATTATCGGTGGTACGGTTTGCTTGCTTGGTTACCATATTCTTTGTACATGCTTTTTTATTTCAATAAGATGAGTTCCATACAAATTAGAAATTTGACTTCAAAGTTTGGAAAGACATTCGAATAGAACAGAGACAGCAAAGAAAGAGCTGCAGCTCTCTGCTGTACGTATATAAGGAGAGTTTGACTTATTCGAATTTAACATGTTATGGTTTGTTTCAATTTATCGATGTCACGGTAACAATTGAACCGATTATTATTGTGTTCTAGTTCTCTCTTTGCTCGTGTTCCTCAAGCAGAGCCCAAAACATAATTGTGTATGTACTCGTATTCTATTTTGGAAAGCATTGTACGCAAAGTTGAATTGCACTTGACAGATCCTTGACTTGATATTTTAAAAGAAAGCATTGATTCTAACACACTCTTTGATGTGTTTTTTTGTTTTTTGAAATTCCAAGTTTTTCCATTAAGGCTCCATACCTGTTCTGGCAATCAACTTTTTCTTTTTTGTGGTTGGACCAGTTCCTCCTTTTTTGTTTTGACCAAAGTATTGTTTTTGACAGCTTTGAGACATCCTACTTATTTCAAGCTTTGCTTGTTGCATGCACCACAGATCTGAACCAAGTACTTTTCCCTCCAATTAGAGTCTCTTTGTTAAGTTTAGAATTAAGATTCATAGCTTTCTTTCACGTTTGAAATAAAGTATTGCTTAAATTTGTCAAGCCTTCAAATCTACTATTGGTTTCATCTTTATTAGTTTGCCAACTTCAATGTCATTCAAAATTTATTTTTATCACCCACATTTTAGCATTATCATCATCGTTATTCACGTACCAAAACGAAATAATCAAGTAGATTTGTCAACATTTTTCAGAATAGTTTTAGATTATTTAACAAGGAACAACTTTTTATTCATGGATACTATCAACAATTTAACTCCATTTGAATCAAATATGTTACAAGCATGTCTGGAAAAGTGTATGATATAACGGATGCAAAAGAACTTAAAATATATAAAAAAAATAAAAGCAAAAAAAAAAGAGTCAACAAGTCTTAATTTGGTGGGATTAGGATTAGAAATTGAGTTGATAAAAGAAGATAAGAGTCGAAATTTAGATTGTGTTAGGATTCTTTATTAAATAGGGAGTAGTAATATTATGTTATTCTATTTAAATATGTCATCCTAGTTGTATAGGACTTGTAGAATTTTTATTATACTAGGATTTAAATTAGAAGCTCTTTCCTAATAAAATAAGGGTTCTAAAACTCTATATATGTATGTATTCAGCTCTTCATTAATTAGAAGCAATATGGAATCTTTCTATAAATTTGAGTTTTCAACTAGAAATTATGATGCTTTCTTCTAAGAGTGATTCTTAGATCTCGTGAGTAATTCTTAGTTTCTTATTATCAATTCTTTGTGTTATTCACTAAATTCCAACAATCATATCCTAAATTCCAACCCAGTCAAACTTAAATTATACCCATATTAAACTATTAAATCTTAAGCTTAAATTTCCAACAATCAAACCTTAAATTTCCAGTTTTACAAAATTTGAAAATCTTGCATTTCTAGCCAAAATTTGACCTTGAAACCTGATATTTCAACAGCCTAATTTTAGTCATACTTCCTAATTTTATGCTTTTAGCTACTAGGTAATAATTCTTCTATTTGTCCTACATAATTTGGTATAAGGATTTTGGTTTACAATGGCGACTCATAGTGAAAAGGCATAAAGAAGAATGTTCGCTTGCTCTATCTTCTTGAATATTGCAAAAAGGTTGGGTATCGATGATCCTTGTTTATAAGGTGCACCAAGAACTAATTTATATGTAACAACGTTTATAAGAAAACATGTTCGACAAATTTTCGAGAGGTTGGACAACCTTAACATATATTCCCTAAAACTTAAAACTCCATCAAGCAAAAATTATACCAACCAATAACCTATATTTGATGTTAAACATGGAAAATATAGTACTAAGCAAAAAGAAGAGACTAATATTGATTAACAACACACAACTTATGTGAAAATATTCATGTCTTGATTTTGATTCCTCAAATTTAGTAGAATTGGAATCTTTAAGCCTACATGTAGAAGATGCTCAAATAATTGATGATATAGAGAGTTTGGCAATAGAAGATGATCATGACGTAGAGAGTTTGACAGTAACTGATGATCAAAGTGTTAAAGATGAAGAAAAACAAAATGAAATGGATTCTTTGACAGACCCTAAAGTTAAAACAATTGAACAACAAGTTCAAACGATTAAACAACCTAAAACAATAGTGCAACAGGTTGAAAGAATAGGATAAGCAGCTAAAATAACATAATTAGTACAACATAGGAACAAAGGAGAAGTTGTGAGTGCACCTGCAAAGTCAAAATCTAAAAATGATAGCATGTTAGTGCATTTGACTATAAAAGGCAGCAATATGTGTGTTCTAAGGCCTTTGGTTTATTTGTGAAACCATATGCAAATTTACTTATGATGTAGTCCACACTCCTAACTATTTTTCGAAGAGGTTCTATGTCTATATGGATTATCTTTAACCATCATCTTTGATCGTGATATAAAGTTTATAAGTTATTTTTGGAGAACTCTATGAAAAACATTGAACACTAAACTTGAATATTCAAGTTCTTTCCATCCCTAAATTGATGAATAAACTGAGGTGGTGAATAGTGGAGATGTCAGTGGGTCGGGTTAGGCTTGGGCTAACCTGATCTACCATATATATATTTTTAAGAAAAACATAAAAAACGACATTGTTTTTAAAGTAATTGTCTAGCCGCGAGTTAGGCTGGGCCGATATGTGACCTATCCAAACTTAACTTGTGGCCCGGTCATGCCGACCATAGTCGACCGGTGGCCCACTCAACCAGGGCCAAAATTGGGTTGATGGGCTAGGCCCTTTTTGATATCCCTAATGAATAGAAGCTTAGGAGACTTGTTAAGTTGTTTTGTTAGAGACAATGTGAAAAATTGGGACCTAATTCTTCTTATGACAAATTTTACATACAAGAATTCTATAAATAAGTTTACTAATAAGAGCCATTTTAAGATAGTTTTTGGAGTTCAGCTAAGGAAGCCTATTGATTTGGTTCCTTTACCGCATACAATACAAGTTCATGTTGAAGCTAAAAGTTTTGCACAACACATTAGGGACATCTTTGATGAGATACAACAAAACATAACAATTAGCAATTTATCTTATGAAGAACATGTTGATCAACATCTTCGATTGGTGAAATTCAATGAAGGGGATATGATGATGGTTAGGATTCATCTAGAGCATTTTTAGAAATGAAAATATAAGAAACTCCATTCATAAAATGCTGGATCTTATAAGATCATCAAGAAGATAAGTGCTAATGCTTATGTTTTGAAGCTACCAAGTGATATGGGAATAAGTCATATCTTTAATTTTGCAGACTTAACTATTTATCATAGACAAGGTGATGAGTCATCCCCTACTACATCTATAAGAATTCTAACTATTCCTCATCTTAAAGAGGAGATAAAAGATGTTCAAGATGAATAAATTTTAGTCACAAGGGATGGAGGATATCGACAATTTCTTGTCAAGTGGAAAGGAAAACCAATTTTTGACAGCATTTGGATTATACAATCAAATTTTCAAAAGTTGAATCCAGACTTATATGATTAGTATTTATCATATTCTACGTCAAGGACGACTTTAGTCATGCTGGGGAGAATTGATGCAAAAGAACTTAAAGTATATAGAAGAGATAAAAGAGAAAAAATTAGTCAACCATAAGTCTTAATTTGGTGGGATGAGGATTGAAAATTGAGTTGATAACAAAAGATAAGAGCTAAAATTAGATTATGTTAGGATTCCTTATTAGATAGGAAGTAATTGTATTATGTTATTCTATTTTAGATATGATATCCTAATTATATAGACTTATAGAATATCTAATATAATAGGATTTAAATTGTTTCCTACTAGAATAAGGGTTTTAAAACTCTATATGTATGTGTGTATTTGGCTCTTCATTAATAAGAAGCAATTTGGATTTGTTCTACAAACTTAAGTTTTCGACTAAAAGGTATGATGCTTTCTTCTAAGAGTGATTCTTAGACCCTGGAAGTGATTCCTAGGTTCCTACTATTTATTCTTTATGTTCTTCACTAAATTCCAACCCACTTAAACCTAAATTCTAGCCATATTGAACCTTGAAATCCTAAGCCTAAATTTTTAGCAATCAAACTTTAAATTCCTAACTTTACAAAATCTAAAAATTATGCGTTCGTATCCAAAATTCAACCTTGAAACATGATATTCCAGTAGCTTAATATCGATCATACTTCCTAATTTTGTGCTTTTAGATCAGTGACCTTTATCAATTAATTGAATCACACTATAAAAATTTTGATCTAAACATGATACAAATAGTACATATCACTATTTAACTTTATATTTGAATATGTTTTGACAATAATTATTCTCTTTTCTTTTTACCTTTATGTAAGCTTTATTACCAACTCTTATCATTGATTGAAAACTCTTACAAGAGCTTGAAAATGGATTCATCATAGGTATGACACGTGCAACCTAAGTTTATAAGTCACTCATCCTTGTTGTTGCAACTAGACATTGAGAATATGGTTCCCATCTTCACGTTCATCAACTTTAGCTACATTTTCTTCTTGTTTTGGTTCCTTCTTCTTAGACTTGCATACTGCCCAATATGTCTAAATTAGTTGCATGCCTTACATCTTGTTTGGTTTGAACTAATAATATTGTGTATAATTGCTCCTTTTTCAATGTTTTTAAGGTACAAATTTACCTTCCTTACTTTCATTATGATGTTATCCTTCTTGTTCCTCTGTACTTTTTCATTAATGAGACACAGTATGATTAAGGAAGTAACAATCCTTATTGAAACATGTACACTCTGGGGTAGCAGAACCACCCAAATTTTGGTCCAACAATGTAAGGACTCACTTAGGACATCAAGACCTATTAGGAGTCTAGCAAGATGAATCCAATTCATGGGATTCTAAATTGGAAAAGATTTTGGATAAACTCATAGACATAGAAGAGGACCAGAATGGACTAGAAGAGCAAATTGAGCAAGTAACTAAAAATCATACCTTGTTTATTCACAACCTAGAAATTCGAGTGAGACAACTTTTTCATTAATTTTGCAAGAGAAGTGTGGAAACCCTCTAAGTAATATGGAAATACATCAAAAAAAGCAATATGAGGTTATCGCATCTAAGAATAGGGGAGAGCCAGAAGGATCAATAGAAAACCAAACCAAACCCTACCTTATTAAAGACCAAAAGATGAAGAAAGAGGATGAAGAAAAGAATGTCAACCCTCCATATTATTCAATAGTTTTGATATACCATGTGTGAACATCGAAAAATCTTTGGTAGATGTCCATGAAAAGATCCTTATCTTTCAGATTAATGATGACCAGGTGACATTTAACATGAATAATGTATTAAAGAATCCGAAGGAGAGTAGCTCATTCAAGATAATTAATGTGTTCAAATCTTCTAAAGAATAAAAGGATGAAGAACAGGTGATAAAAAATATCGAGTTTAAAGAAGCTATGAAAGTCTCTGCTCTTGAAGCGGAAGAATTACAGGAGACAAAGGTGATTAAGAAAGAAAGAGAGCAACTCAAACAGGACAAACTGTTAGATTCAATAGAAGATTCAGAGAATTTTGCTATTCCTTATTTTATTGACAGTTTGTTAATGAAAAAGAGTTATTGAAAATAATTGATTTTCTAAACTTTGTTAATATTATCCTTTTGATCATTTTGCAATTTGTAGCTTACTTGTAGGCTACAAAACTGATGTTAAATGAAAACGGTAGAAGCAAACCATTCATGATTGATCCCAGCTAAGTTTCTAATGATACAAAGTCAAGCTAATGACTACAAATTAGCATGTTTAGTAGTTAGGTTTAAATTGTTGTACAGTTAGATTTGTTTTAAATTTCAAAAATAAATTCTTAATGATTAATGATTTGGAATATTTTGGATTGCTAACTCTCTTACTCTTTTTGAATCAATTATAAGAAAAGGAACCCAGCTTGGTGTCAATTGCATTTGTTCTCTACCTCCGACACATCACCACCTTAGTCACCATGACTGTTTCGTGTTCTAACCTTTTTCTTTTCACTTGTGTTAGTATTTTGTTCTTTTTCTGTGTATTGTTTGTATTCCCCTTATGTGCTTGTATGTATCCTTCTCACAACTTGAACAACATGTTGTTCAAGTGTGGGGAGAGTTGTGTGTGTGTGTGTTTTTTTACCTTCATTGTAAATTTTGCATATTGTATGATAGTTTGTTTAAGTTGCATGAAGTGAATAGTGTGAATGTGTCAATGGCTTAGATGGATCGAAATTGATTTAATTTTGAACATAGTCTATTAGGTGGCAGAGAATTATTACCTTGCAGAATTAGTGAACTAGCATTTCTTTGATTAAATATGTTGCTTAATTAGGATTTAGTGTTTAAATATAACCCTCTAAATTGCCACATTCATTCATAATTTGAGGTCTCTTATCCTAAGTAGCTTTACTAGTTTTTTTTTCATGAAAACAAGTAGCTAAAGCAACAAGGTAGGCAATAAAAAAATATTGTTATTTTTTTAAAATGACATTCGAGTTATGAATAGAGCTAGTAGCTAGTTGAGAACATGATATAACTGAGTAACTGGATCGACACGTATTACAAATGTGTGCTTTCATGTAAAAAAGTTATAATGATGTTCCAACCAAGCAGCTTAATAAAAAAAACATGATTTAATTAAGTAATTAGATTAACATTCATTACCAATGTTTGCCTCTGTGTAAAAAGACTAAGTTTATGTTCATAAAAAGTAAATTAAAATATAAATGTGCTTTTGAATAAAACTTACCAAACTTGAAATAATTTGATTTTTCATGAAAACGTACTTAGGCTTAGTTACAAAGTTAAACAACCAAAGAATTATTAATGAGTGTGTGCAATTGAAGAGGGTAAACATTTTAATACTGGAGTCTGAATTAATATGTATATTTAGTTCAAAGCCCCAAGGCGCGGATATTGCATGTTAATGATTTGAAATGACTTGGATGTTATGTTTCAAATTAAATTCATTTCATAAAGTTGAAGCCATTGTCTCATTACTGCATTGTGTGCTACGTAAAATTTTGTATGTTTGTTGTTTTGTTTACTTGAGGATAAGCAAACTTTTAAATGTAGGGATGTTGTTAAGTGTGAAACACATCATATTTTAGGGTATAATTTGATATATTTTTATTCATTTATCCGATTGTTTAGTATGTGTTTTCAGTATAATTGTGTTAGTTTGTGAATTATTTGCGTTTAAGTGTTTTTATGGGTTAGTACAAGTATTTGAGCTTAATTATTATATTTTTGAGGTACCTTGATGTGTTTGTTAATGTTTCAGGGTCAATAGTGAAGAACTAAGGAGTTTTGAAAAGACTTAGACCAAATCAACGACTTATGATTGTGGCCCATCAGCCACGATTGCGACAAAAGTGAGGGAGACAACCCACAATATTGGTCAAATTGTCACGATCGTGATAGAAGCATCAAACTTGGCTCATGATTGTGACATAAAGCTTACATATGGCCCATGCCTGTGTTCAACAAATGTGCAAACACACATAAAATTATAATTTTGGAAATTTTTTATGAACCTTTTTGACCCCCAAAAAATCCTAGGGTTGCCACAAAAACATCAAGTATAAAAAGAATTAGATAAAAGAGGAAGGGGGAGCATCTTGCATCAGCCACCATCAAGAAATTCTAGAGAGAATTCTTCGGCAAATTGAGAAAGAGATGAAGGAAGAGAGACATGAAGAAGAAGCCGACGCGAAGTGCTTCCTGGAATAGGAGTTTTTTTTTACGTTGTTGCCTCCTTCATCTGTTCAGATTTGGTTTTCAGTGTATTTCAATTTTATTTATGTATAGAATTGGGATAGCTATTACGATAGGATTTTATGAATGTTGAGGAATGTCTAAACTCACCTTCGGGTTGTTTTTATCTTTGATTCAATAAAAATTTGATTGTTTATGTTATTTTCATTTATTGTGATTGATTGCTACACTTGCATAATTCGATGATGGACTGAGAGGGTGAATCAAATAAAAAATAATAAAATTGGGCTAACGAGAATTAGGTGATTTAATAAGAAAGAGAAATCAATCAAATCGGTGATTATGTAAAGAGAGATCTCACATAAGTTCCCGATAGTCTATTAGAAAACTTCATATTTAATTAAGGGTTGGATAAATTGTGAATTAAGAAATTGTAATTTTCCATAATCTAATAAGAGTTTACAATTTAGGGTTATTGTTATAACTCGAGAGAGAGTAATTAGCCCGAGGATATTCCAAGACCAATAATCCGACAATTCATAATTAATTAGATTAGTGTCGAAGATAAGTAAAAATTTTCCTTTTTCTCAATTGTTAGTTCCTTAAATTGATTCTTGATGTGTGTATTACAATTTGTTGATTTGTTAATATTTCATAATTAATTCTTCAATTGAGTTGTTTGATCGAATCGATTGATTGAATTACATCGTGGTTTTAATTTAATTAAATCTAAAATTTTGCGATTAATTTGGTCTATATTTTAGGATTAGATTAACCCTCCTTATGAGATCAACACCTTAAATATTACGTGAATGATACTGAGTGGCGAAGTGAAAAGATCAAGCATATAGTAGGGAATTAGCATAGGCAATAAAACAATCAGTAGAGAAAGGGGCAAAATACAAACAAAGGAGGAAAGGAATCACATAATAGAGGAGAAGTAGAAATGAAATTATTAAGTTGACGGGGGTGGCAAATTTTCAATAAAAAAAATACAAATAGAAGAGGAGAGGAATCACGCAGTAGATAAGAAGAAGAAATGAGATTATTAGG
>JANZLF010000002.1:26787516-26804489 GCA_026546835.1 Erythroxylum foetidum
GATGAGATCATGATAATGAGATTCCTATCATGTGTAATTATGTTAGTATCTAAACTTTCCCTAGTCATAGGATTAATGACATGGGATATCATTAATCTAGATAGACTAACACATGTTATACTCCTTGATTGGATTAAGCATTAGATCTTATAAGCTGTAGATATGAGTTGTTTAGAGTTAACATGTGGATGCTTACTAAGGGTAGTAAGTATATTGGATTAACCTACTATGAGACAATCATATGGATATTCTATTCTAGCGTCAATAATAGTCTCATCATACCAATGGTGCAAGTATCCTTTGACTTGAGGTGCTCAAGAATATCTCAAATACTGATCTAGTGCTTTGACTCCATTCATCGGTGCCTTTCAGGGGTTACTCATATGATGGTGATTGGGTATAACTTGAGGTATTCAGAGGTAATTAAGTAGCCAATAAAGGATTCACTACTCCTGATAGAAGGAGATAATACCTACAGCCTCTTGTTGAGGTTATTACTCAAGAGTCTCTGGCCATAGTAGATATGTGCCATGAAGAGAGTCTTCAATGATATATAGAGTAATGAGATCCTTAGGATAAGATCTAATATCAGTTGGACTAGATGTGACATAATCAGCCTAGTGAGAGTTGACACTTTGACTATACTCTGAACCAAGTGGGGTATAGATGGTGAAAGGACGAATTGCATGGTAACATTACATATGGACGGGTTTATAGGCAAATCATTGACTTTTTAGTCAATTAAGGGTCATGACGTATTGCTACTGCTTAAGTGGCTAACATAATTGAAAATCTAATAGGTCACACACATAAGAGATCCGAAAGATGAGTAAAATGGTCTTGAATGATGATTCAAGATATGAGAGAGTGTTTCGGGATTGTATCGCGATGTGATCATGGTAGAAAACTTTGCATGAAATGGATTAGAAACAAGTGTTGTTGGCTACTAATTTGGTCATTAACTTCGCAAAACTTCCATTAATGTATGCTATTCATGGTCATTAAATTCCCATAACTTCCATTAATGCATGCTATTTATAGTTATTAACTTCCCATAACTTTCATTAATGCATGCTATTCATGACCATTAACTTCCTATAACTCTCCATTAGTGATGGGGGTTATGGAAGGTCAAATGGTGCAGAAAATAAGGATGATTTTCGTGCATCCTATGTAAGACACAAGTGAAAGAAAGGTTCTTTCTTACATACACACTCTTTTTCTCTCTAACCCTCACAAGAGTTTTTGTCTTTGCTAGTACAAAGAAAGAATTCTAGCCATCTCCTAGTAGGGTTTCATCCTTCTATCTTCATGTGGACTTTCATTAGAAATGGTTTACGTTGATCGTTGTGGTTTACAACAACCCAACGCGGAGAAGATTAAAGAACGAAGGAGAATGGTGGAAAGGTATATAAACATCTTACATTTCATGTTTTTGTTTTATATATCTATATGCATGAGTAGATCTGGTTTTTGAGGTTTCGTTTTATTTTTTGCTACATATATTTGATATATATTATGTATGAGATGTATGATTGGAACCTTACAGTGGCATCAAAGTCATCTTGTGCCTTGTTAGATTTAGAATACATGATGTATGAAAACTGTTTTCATGGTTGTGACAACTTAGGGTTCGGTAATGTTTTGTTCGAAATTAATTATAGAAAAATGGTTTTCATGATTTTCTTTCACCAATTTGTTCATAAGATGTACGTGAATGATTCAGTATGATTGAAAATAATTTTAATGCGATTAAAATATTTAATTTTGAATGTACAAGAACATGTATCAAATATATATTTTTGCTAGGCATGTGATGTATATTGGTTAAACTTATGAGTTACACATAATTTTCATGGAATTTGATTCTGGAAAAATTATGTGAACATATTTGAGAAGTGTTTATGACTCTGTAATTTTTTTAGAATTATTAAAAATATTTTTAATAATTTTATCAAACAATTTTTTAGATTTGGACAGTTTTTCAGAAATTGTATGATCTGTTTTGTTTGATGTTTTTGTATGTTTATATTTAGGTTCCTGACAAACACATTTATTTATATATTTTTCATATCAATTGGATGGGTTTTTGTCACTGTAATTGGTCTTTGTGGAGTTATTTGATTATTATTTAAATTATTGTGCCTTACTTTTAATTTGTGTTTTAAAAAATCATATTTTGGTTTAACTGTGTTAAATTGATTTTGGACAATTGATGCTACTTTATTTGTAATTTTAATTGTAGGGTACTTGGAGAAATTAGAATTCAAAAAGATTAAGAAGTAGTGATTCAAGGTATTAAAACAGCTAGAGAAGAGAAGCATAAGTGCAAACATCACATGAAAGAAACGACAATGTTAAGACAGCAGTAATGGGATATTGAAGAAGAGACCAAAAATGACAATGTGGAAGAAAAATGGGAGATGCGTACGTGGTCTGGGCAAATAAGAGAAAATGATAACATGCAAAAAAAATGGGAGATACGTGCGTGGTCTGGGAAAATAAGAGAAAACGAAAATGTGGAAGAGGGGCAGGTATCGACGAGGGTGTTCTACAGAGAAGAGGGATCTAGATTTCAATTTTTTTTCCTTATCTCCTAAAAATCCAAACTACCATTCCCACCTTCCATGGCTAACCGTCAGAGCTCATTGTTGGCAGCATCTTCCATGATTTTTCGTGGCTAGTTCATCCTAATCCTCTGATTCAATGGCAATGGTAGGAGCTTGGGATTTCATAGGGTAGATTAAGTTGCATTTATCTTCTACCCATTTAATTATTTAGTTATTCATAGATCTTAAGATAACTATTTAATTATTTGGAGTTATATATGGATTATAACTTTGAATTGGAAGATTTTTGTGGCTGGATTATTGTTTAACAACTGATATTGTGTTGATTTTGGTTCAATTTCATTACTTTGTTTTGGGTCAAGACTTTGTATTGAGATTTTAGTGAATATTTGGTGATTATTCAAGGTGGCTTGAATGATTGGATTGTTATATCAGTTGCTAGCATTAATTTTGTGTTCTTAATTATTGAGTAAAAATTGAGCATTGGTTCTATTTTACTATTCTAATGGTAGTTAGTAGATTGGGATTTTGGAAAATATTTTTGTGTCAATTCGAGGTGGCTCAGTTGTTGGATTAAAAGCTTGATTATAACTCTTGGTTCATTTGTTTTAACTCCAATATCTATTTGAGTGATGATTGCTTGTGCTATTGAACTAGAGGGTTGTGTTTATCATTGTTAATTACTTGTGTTTTTCTTCTTATTACATTCACTTATTACCATTTCATATCACTCATTTTAAATTTAAAATACCAAAACAAGTCCTTTATGTTTATTCTAATTCATTGCAAATTTTAGTGATAATTGTTCAAATCACACCCCATTCTATAGTTTAGGCTGCATTGCGTTTAGTTACTTAGGAAATTAATTTCATTGTTTTTGGTTCCTCAGAGAGAACAACCCGAGGTTGCACTATATACAATCCTTGGTTAAATTTTGAAGTAACCTAAGGCTACATTAGATTTTAGGTTATTTCAAGTGGTGTCGTTGCCGTGGAACCAAGAAATTGGTTTCCTAGTAACTAATTGTTAAGTAACATTGACTGGGATTTATGTGTTGAGCCTCATACTTGCATTGGTGTTGTATAGTCCATTTCCATTTGCATTTTGCGTTTTCTTAGCTAGATAAAATTTTTAGGTTGTTGTTTGATTTCGTTGCTATTTATTGGATTTCATTGCTCTTGTTTGCTTAATTATAGCCTACTTGGTTGCTTTTTTGAGTGTAGGGGTCCATTCTCCAAGTCAAGTTTTGGGAAAATTGCTCCTTTATGCATATTGGTGAAGTTTCTAACATTTTTTGATTAATTGTGCATATTACATGTTTTCACACTCTTTCATACACTATAAAGTGTATCACCATCCATACTCATACATTCATACACACACACATTTGCACTCATCAGATTCTTCCATTTTTCTTACTTGAATCTTATTATGTAAGTCAGTTTTGCACCTCATTCTTATTGTTACTGTTTATGCCTAGGAGTGATAGGGCTTTACCTCTGAATCCTTAAAATCTTGAACTTGAGAGGTTAGTGAAAAAGATTAGAAGAGAAAGGATAATAGAGGAAACAAGTTAAGTTCTTGTTAAGGAGGAGCATATTTCACAAGAATCAAGTTTTTCATCTAGTGAACAATAACCTAGTGAGAAAGCTACCTCTAGTGAACACTTGTCTGCTAGTGATTTTCAATTAGAGCAAGATACCATGGATGGTGATAATGGTAATAATAGACATAATGGGCCTAATGGGAATAATGAACATGATGAGAACAACCTAAGGAATAATGGTAAGGATAATAGAAGTATGATCGAGATTAATAATTCTAATGTTGATTATGACCCTTATGAAATTTATACTGATGATGTGAACTTCAAAGTTAAAGGAGCATTAATTTCTTCCTTACCTAGATTCGATGGCTTTACAGGTGATTATCCATATATGAATTGAAAGACTATGCATATGGTGTGTTCTTCCATGAAACCACCAACGACAAATCTTGAAGATGTATTGAGGAGAGCATTTCACTTCACTTTAGAAGGCAAAGTCAAGGAGTAGCTTTACACACTACCTCAACATTTCACCACATTGACCTAGGATCAGTTGAAAGAAGCATTCTTAGATGAATATTTTCTAGCCTCTAAAACTTCGAGGCTTAAAAAGGAGATAACTAGTGTTGTGCAATGAGATAATAAATCTATGCATGAATATTGGACAAGATTTGTCATACTTCTAGCCCATTATCTACACCACAATATTTCAAAGAATGATCTAGTAAACTCTTTCTATAAAGGGCTCCTTCCATATCATAAGCCCTCAATTTATGCCGCGGTAAATGGTTCACTCAAAGAATCGAGTCTTAATATTTTATAGGACTTACTTCAAAAGATGGCTACCAATGACTCTCAATCTGGAGACACAAGGAAGGTGTACAATACCTCTTCGGTTTCTTCCCAAGATATTCTTGCTGAAATTGTTGATTTGGAAATCGAGTGGAGAAAAGACTCAATAATTTAGAGAATAATGTGAAGGCCAAGTAAGTTAATTCAGTGGGTCATTCTTAACCTATAGTAGCCGGTTGTGAGTACTGTGAGTCCATAATGCATGCCTCCAATAATTGTGCTAGATATAAAGAAGTTTCTTCTATCTACCAAAATAGGAATGACCAATATCAAAAGAAAGATTCTTACTCTAACACCTTTAATCTAAGTAGGAGAGATCACCCTAATTTTAGATGGGAGGTATCAAGGAAACACTTAAGGAAATTCTTCCAATCAAATAGTGTCTAATGAAGGGACATCATCTTCTTTTTCAAAGGGTGATGAATTTTTTATGATCATAAAGGGCATTGCTGGGATTAATTCAAGATTAGATCATGAGAAGACACAAATCAATGCTAAGTTGAATGCTATGGGGAATAAGATGGACTCATGTCGACAAAATGTGTTCTCTAAGTTAGAGAAAATAGAGACTAAACATGAGAACTTGAACACTTTTGTTACTCAAATCTCTAATAACTTGAGTGAACAACAAGCAAAGAGTAGTGGTTCTATACCCTCCAACACAGTGATAAATCCTAAATATTTGAATGCAATCACACTAAGAAGTGGTAAGAAATTTGGTGTTAAGAAAGTGAACTTCAAAGAGAATGAAGAGGATGAAAAATCGGTTAACGAGGAAATAGAAGTTGAGTCTCCTCCTACTAACACTACTAAAGAAACCTCCAAAGCTGAGAAGAAAGCTTCTATTCATTCTAAAAGCCTACAAGAAAAAAAGGTTCATGGAGAAGTCTAGAAAACAACCAGTGGAGCAAAATGATGAAGAGGCAGCAACTATCATGAAGATACCAATGGAGGAAGGATCACCTTCCGACTACAAAGGTGATGAGGTAAACATTCGTGACTTTCCTTTTTCAAATTCTTACTTGGTTAGTAAAAACATTGTTGACAAGAAAGACAATGATGAATTGTTTGAAATGTTTAGCAAACTTGGTGAATGTGCCATTGCTTGAATTGATAAAAAGATGCCTAAGTGTGATAAATTCTTGAAAGACCTATGTACAAATAAGATAAAGTATAGGCATAGTGTTAGAATCCAATTGTGATTGAGTGTTAGTGCCTTATTTAAGCCACAATTGCCCATTAAATGCAAAAACCCAAGTTTTTTACACTATCCCTTATATCACAGGTACAACTACTATTTCTCACTCCCTACTTGACTCAGGTGCAGCAATTAATGTTATATCAACCTCTGTTTATAAGACCTTGGCTATTGAAGCTTTGAAAGACAATAGTGTGGTGCTTGGTCTAGCTAATATGACAGTGAGATACCTTAAAGGCATTCTAGAGGATATCCTTATGCAAGTCAAAGGTCTTGTTTTACCAGCTGATTTTTATGTCCTAGATATGACTAATGAGTTTCCTTCTAAGAGCACCTTGATTCTAGGTAGGCCATTCCTTCTGATTGCTGAGACCATAATTAATATGAAGAAGGGCCTTATCACTATGGGAATTGGGGATTAAGAAGTGCAATTTAATCTTTCAGAAGCTATGAGTCATGATTATGAAGATTGTTCTTACTTGGATATTAGTTTGATTGAATGCCATAATAATGGTGTGAAAAATTTGCATGAGACTAATGTGCATGAGCCCGACTTGTATAATATGGGTGTGAATCATCATGATGAACTTACTTGTTTATCCTCCCCTCCGTTCTTCTGATTTTTATGCATGTGAAGGTGACGTATCATGTGTCTATTATTTAGAGATAGATGGCTTTCCATTTTGCAAAATTTTGATGCATCCTTTTGTTTTGATATTACTGCTGATTCTGCACTTGATAGCCTTGAGGAAGGTGTGTTTCTTGATTTTGCAGGAACTGATGATAAAGAAGTTATTATACAAGCTACGAATGTAGTTTCTCTTTTAAATGGTGCTGGAATATTAGAAGAGGATAGTAGTGATCCTACTATTGCTCTAACCCCTTCTAATACCACTCTCACTTCTGATTTACTTTCTTTTTCTATTGATCAAGCTGACCCTAATTCTACTATTTCCAAGTCATCTGATGGTGGCATTGAATCGAGAAGTGGAGGAAATATACGTCGCACTGAGCTTATATCCTCTTTCCCAAGCCACAAGGACGCATCACTCATACTGAATGCATATGATATACCAAAGATGGTTCCTTCTATTGAGCAAGCCCATAATTTAGAATTGAAACCATTTCCCCCTAACTTGAAATATGTCTTTCTTGCTGATGATTGCAAATTGCCTGTTATTATTTCCAATTCTCTAAGTAGTTCTGAAGAAGAGAGATTGGTTATGTGTTGAAAAGGTATAGGAGGGCTATAGGTTGGTCTTTAGGGGACATACTAGGAATAAATCCCTTGGTTTACACACACAAGATCCTTTTGGCTGATAGGTCCAAGTCAGTTAAGTAGCCACCAAGGATGTTGAATCCTCTTATTCATGATGTGGTTAAGAAGGAAGTATCTAATTTATTAAATGCAGGGATCATATATGTCATATCAGATAGTGAGTGGGTGAGCTTGGTATGGGTAGTACAAAAAAAGAGCGGTATCACAGTAATGAATAATGAGAGGGATGAACTTATCCCATCAAGAATTCAAAATGCTTGGAGAATGCGTATAGACTATAGGAAGTTGAACGAAGCAACTAGGAAGGATCATTTTTCATTACCTTTCATTGATCAAATGTTGAAAAGAATATTTGGGAAATCTCACTATTATTTCTTGGATGGCTTTTCATGTTACTTCCACGTGTCGATTGCACCTGCAGACTAAGATAAAACTACTTTTACATGCCCTTTTGGTACCTACACTTATTGAAGGATGCCATTTCAGTTGCGTAACGCTCTAGACACCTTTCAAAGGTGTATGATGGCAATCTTCTGTGATTTATTGGAGCGAAATATGGAGGTTTTTATGGATGACTTCACCGTTTATGGTGATAGCTTTGATGATTGCTTGTTTAGTCGTGAACGTGTTCTTGGTAGATGTATTAAAAAAAGATTGGTTTTGAATAATGAGAAATGTCATTTTATGGTAGATAGTGGCATAGTTTAGGTCATCACATCTCCTAAAAGGGGATTGACGTTGATAAAACCAAGATTGAAATCATTTTTCACATCCTTATCCTACTTATCTAAAAGAATTGAGGTCTTTCTTGAGGCATGCGTGGTCTTATCGGCATTTTGTAAAAGATTTTAGTACAATTACTTTACCCCTTTCTACATTGTTGAAAAAAGATATTGATTTTTACTTTGATGATAAATGTAGACATGCCTTCGACACTTTGAAATCCTTGCATGTTTTACCTCCTATTCTGACTGCACATAACTGGGATTTATCCTTTGAGTTGTCTTGTGATATTTCTAACTTTGTAGTTGGTGCTATGCTTAGTCAGAGGGAGGAAAAGTGATCTAGAGTGATAGCTTAGACACTTAACTCTGCTCAAATGAATTATACCACTACCAAGAAGGAACTTTTTGCTATAATCTTTGCTTTAGATAAGTTTAGATAGTATTTAATAAACTCTTGAGTGGTTGTTTTTACAGATCATGTAGCGGTGCGATACTTGTTCAAAAGGCCCCAGTCTAAACCAAGACTGTTGAGATGGGCCTTGTTACTGCAGGAGTCTGATATTGAAATAAGAGAGAGAGTTGGCGCAAAGAATCATGTGACTGACCACCTTAGTCGATTACCTGAAGGCACTGAGGGAGTTAACTCTTCTAATCTTACTATTGATTCTTTTCCTGATTTTGCACTTTTTGCCTTAACGGTTCAGGAGCCTTGGTACTCTGATATTATTAATTACATTGTAGCTGATCTTGTGCCTCCTTCTATGTCTAAGTTTTAAGTTGATAAGTTGAGGAGGGAGGCAAGACACTATACTTGGGATGCTCCAATTCTTTGGAAGCAATGCAGTGACCAGATCATCAGACAATATGTTCCTAATAATGAGATCCACTCTATCTTTACCTTTGCACATTCTTTATCTTGCGAGGGGCATTTTAGTGCTAATAGGATTACTATAAAGGTTTTAGAGTGTGGGTTTTACTGGCCTACCTTGTTCAAAGATGCTTATGCTTTTTGCAAGTCGTGTGATAAGTGCCAGAGGTTTGAGAGTCTGGGTAAAAAGCATGAAATGCCTCTAAGACGTATGCATTTTTGTGAAATTTTTTCATGCCTAGGGCCTAAATTTTATGGGCCCCTTTTCTCAGTCATTTGGGTTTTCATATATATTACTTACAGTGAATTATGTGTCTAGGTGGGTAGAGGCAGTGCCAACTAGGAAAGATTATGCTTCTATTGTTGCCAAGTTTTTACATACTCATATCTTTTGTAGGTACGGCATTCCAAGAGCAATTGCCAGTGATCAAGGAACACATTTCTGCAATAGGACTATCAAGTCTTTACTTGCTAAATATGGAGTTAATCACAAGCTGGTCACTTCTTACCATCCTCAGACAAATCGGTTGGTTGAAGTCTCCAATCGGGAAGTGAAGCGTATACTAACAAAGATTGTGAAACCATCCTAAAAAGACTGGAGTGAAAGACTTAAGAGGTGTTGTGGGCTTACAGGACTACCTAGAAGACCCCTATAGGCATGTCTCCCTTTCGGTTGCTCTATGGGCGATCAAGCATACAGACCTTGAATCTTCACTTGAAAACCAGACAATGCAACTCCAAAAGCTTGAAGAGATGAGACTTAAGTCTTACGATAACGCCAAAATCTACAAAGACAAGCTGAAAATGATTTATGATAAACAGATTTTGAGGAAAGAATTCCAAGAAGGTGATAAAGTTCTAAAGTTCAAGGCTTGGTTAAAGTTGACGCTCGGGAGGTTCCTCATCAAGTAGGAGGGCCCTTTCAAAGTTACCAAGGTGCATTCATTTGGTACGGTAGAGTTGGTGGATGAAAAAACTGGTCATGTTTCACAAGCCAATAGTCATCTGCTTAATCACTACCATGAGGATCAGAGACCCCCCTAATCCTACGGTTGTTCCCTTCCACTTTTCTCCTTTATTTTCTATTATATTGATGGTGATATTTGTCTGCTGAGATAGTTCAAAATAAATGTGGGAGAGGAAACCTTTCTGGTAGGAAGTAGTTATAGTGGTCTATTTCATTTAGTTTTTGTTAGTTAGTTTCCCTTTGCTCTTGCCATTTTGCCTACACTTGTTTTTCTCACATTGAGGCCAATGTAATATTGACTAAATGTAGGGGAGGGATTGCTTTTGCTGAATTGATTGTCACTGCTTGGATTGCCATTTTATTGACTTTTCATTAGGCACTGTTTGTTTGATTGAGCTAAATTGATTAGGTTTTTCTCTTGAGAACGATTTACTTATGTGGTTCCCACCTTTTGACTTGACTTTGTTAATCCTTGGGTTTTGTTTTCAAATCCTTGTTGCTTATGTATGTGAACATTGACATGTCAAGGTTTAAATGTATTTTGATTTGAGTAATTTTTATTCTTAGTTGATTATCATAGTGGAATGCCTTTGGTGCAGTGTTACTAACCTTGTTGTATAGCTTGATTTTAAGGAGGAAATATCTTAGAAAAAGCTTTATTGGAAGGATTTTTAAGCCTTACTTTTCTTTCTCATCTTGTGTGATTTCTACCTAGCTTGGTTAGCCTCCAGAACTTGTATAGAATGCGTTAATACCTAGATTTGTGAACATGATAGGGGCATTCATTTCTAAACCCCTTTACCTAAATACAAGCCTATTCAATTGACCTTTGCTTACCCCTTGAACCCTTCACTTTCATTCATTCCATTATTGTTGAACAAGTGTTTTGCATGAGTTACATTATGTTCTTCATGATTAAATGTGCATAATTGATATTGCTATTTTTATCTTCTTGGGTTAGAAAAAAACAAACAAACATAAAAAAGAGAGAGAATAATTTGGCTAAAAAGAATAAAGTTTGAAATAAGGCATCCCTTGGTGGACTGAAGATTAAAGATTGGGTCTTTAAAGTTGATAATTGCACATTGGTGTTCATTTGATGGTTGCACTTTAGCTCATTTTGAGTTGTTTCTTAACGCTTATGTATTGCATTCGTCATTATTTCCATTTTATCCATTCATTAGCCTTTCATCAACATTACAACCCTACAAAGTTCCCTTGATCATGAATCTATGGTATGTTAGTAATGGAGATAGTAAAATCTTTACAAGCTTATGGTAGGCGCTAATCTAGGTGGATTGAGTCAAAAAAATTTCTATTTGAGAGATGAGTGAGGCACTTGTACCTTTAATAGATCTATTATGTTTCTTTTCCTTCTATCTTGTTATGTCTCTTGTGTTAGTTTCTTAGTACCGAAACATTCCATGACTGTTGGTTGATTAGGGATACAGGTTGTTTGAGTTGATTACATATTCCTGCCTTGTCATGGCTAGTTTATCCTAATCCTCTTATTCAATGGCAATGCCTAGAGCTTGGGCTTTCATAGGGGACTTTAAGCTGCATTTATCTTCTATCCATTTAATTCTTTAATTATTCCTAGGTCTTAGGATAACTATTTAATTATTTGAAGTTATGAATGAATTATATCTTTGAATTGGAAGATTTGTTGGTTGGGTTATTGTTTAACAATTGATATTGTGTTGATTTTGGTTTAATTTCATTACTTTGTTTTGGGTCAAGAATTTGTATTGAGATTTTAGTTAATATTTGGTGATTATTCAAGGTGACTTGAATGATTGGATTGTTATATCAATTGTTAGTATTAATTATGTTTTTCTTAATTATTGAGTAAAAAATGAGCATTTGTTTTAGTATCATTGATTCTATTTTACTATTCTGATGGCAGTTAGTAGATTTGAATTTTGGAAAATATTTTTGTGACAATTCGAGGTGACTCAATTGTTGGATTAAAAGCTTGATTATTACTCTTGGTTCATTTGTTTTAACTCTAATATCTGTTTGAGTGATGATTGCCTGTGCTATTGAATTGGAGGGTGTGCGTTTATCAATGTTAATTACTTGTGTTTTTCTTCTTATTACATTCATTAACTACCATTTCATATCACTCATTTTAAATTTAAAATACCAAAATAAGTCTTTTATGTTAATTCTAATTCATTGTAATTTTAGTGGTAATTGATCAAATCACACCTTATTCTATAGTTTAGGCTACATTACATTTAGTTACTTAGGAAATTAGTTTTATTTTTTTGGTTCTTCAGAGAAAATAACCCGAGATTGCACTATATGCAATCATTGGTTAAATTTTGAAGTAACCCCAAGACGACATTAGATTTTAGGTTATTTCAGTTCCAGAACCTTAAAAATATTTTTGTGTGATAAAATGTATTAATTTGTTGTATGATGCATGCCTAAATGATTTTGCTAGAAATTTGAATTCCAGAAAAAGTTTAGAAGTCATATTTGTCGTTTTTGGTGTCTTATCGGTATTTTGGTGATCGTAATAATTTTTTGGTAATTCCTAAATTATTTTGATCATCATGAAATGACCTAGAGATGCTTGGAATGATGATTTGATGGTTTAGAAATTTTGAGAAATTATAGAAATTAATTTTGAATTAATTTTAGTAGAGCAATATATTTTCTTATAAGACTAGAAAAATTGGTATGTGTGACAAAATTGAAGTTATTTAATTTTGGACATCAAATAATTATTTTAAGGTAAATTAATTATAAATTAAAATATTTAATTAAGAATTTATGTTAATTAGATTAATATTAATTCCCAATGAAATAACATACAATAGTAATTTTAGCCAAGTTAGTAAAAGGAAGATAGTAAATCCAAGTGTTGAATTGGGCATTTCATATTAGGATCCATAAGATGCCATAACCAAAATGATGCATTTACATATATGCGTTAGAGAATGCATAGTTAGGAGAATGTGTGGGCTTGCATGATAGATGGTTATTGGCTTAGGCCCAATTTGATTGGGTAATCCATATCATGCCATATAGTTTAGTAACTATATGTGTATATATATATGAGTTATATGTATAAGATCATCTAAGTTAGATGAGACCTTAGTCAAACCCCTCACTTAGAATATTAAAACTAACGTCTTCCTTTAATATGGCAAGAACCAGAGTCTTTTTAAAGTTAGGGTTGTTGGACAAACCCAAGCCCACTTTACACGGATATGTTCGAATCATAGAAATAGGATTTTTGGATTAAAAGGTTGGTTTTAGCTAGAATTGTTGGTTTATTGGGCAAACTCAAGATCAAATTAGACAGAGGCGAAGTTGGGTAGTGTACACTAGATGTACACATGTCAAGAGTTGATAGCTCAATGAGTATGCACACATCAACAGTTGATAGCATTAGATTCGATAGTTACATTGGAGATGCAATTGGTATGATCGATACCTACTGATTGAACTAAGGTAGCTTATTGAGCAAACCCAAGGTCATTTTTAGGGATATTGGATGTCGACCCACTAGGAGAATTTCTCTACGAGTTCTCTCGGATGTATATTGAGGGTTATGAATTTGTAAAAAATAGTGGGAGTCATAATACGTGTTATTAAAGTCCTTATAGACATACATTTAAGTACATTTTAATTTTTCTTCCTTTGATGAAAGGTTACCATTGCCCAAGTCAACACCATGAGTACTGATGTGAATTTATGATCATTGATGGAAGCTAACAAGATGACTGGACCAAACTTCCTTGACTGGCTCAGGAACTTAAGAATAATTCTCAAGTCTGAGAAGCTTGGCTATATCTTGGAAGAACCGCTTCCCAATTCCCCTGCTGCTGATGCTTCTGATGATGATCATAGGGCATATAGGAAGCATCTCGATGATAGTGAGATGGCTAATTGTATTATGCTAGCCACTATATCACCAAAGCTACAAAAGCAACACAAGGCTATGGATGCTCATACCATAGTCTATCATCTTAGGGAGTTCTTTGATGAGCAATCAAGGTCTGAAAGGTTTGAGACTTTGTGATTTCTCTTCCACTCCAAGATGGTTGAGAGGACATCTCCAGTGTAGTACACATTAAAGATGAATGGCTACATCGAGTGGTTAGCCTCCTTGGGTTTTGTTTTGGATCATGGATTAAGTATTGACTTAATTCTGATGGGTTTAACCAATAGTTACTCACAATTTATGCTTAACTATCAGATGAACCATATATCCAGCACAATTCCCAAGCTAGTCAACATGCTCAACGAAGTTGAGCTATTTATCCGTAAGGATAAGGTTGTGATGCTGGTGGACTCTTTTGGTTCAAAGAAAAAGACCCAAAAGAAGAAGATATCAGTAGGACCTAAGGGAGGTGTCAAGAAAGCAAAGAAGACTGCCTCAAAGGGAACTTGCTTCCACTATGGCAAGGATGGCTATTGGAAGAGAAATTGTAAGGCCTATCTGAAGTCTTTGAAACAGAAGCAGACATCTGATGACTTTTAGACCTAATACATACTAATGTATGTGGTGTGATGTTCATACATGCCAAAGGTAGTTTCGTATAATTCATTACCTTTATCGTATAGTGTGGCTGAGAGGAGAAACCAAACCTTGTTAGACATAGTGAGGTCTATGATGCATTTAGCTAATTTACCAAACTCCTTTCGGGGGTATGCATTCGAAAATTCTATTTATATATTAAACATAGTCACATCTAAGTCAGTTGATATTGCTCTATATGAGTTATGGACTAACAAGAAATCCTATCTTTTTCATATGAAAGTTTGAGGTTGTCCTGCTTTTGTGAAACAGATTCAGTCAGATAAGCTTAAAGTTAAATCTGACAAGTGCCTGTTTGTAGGATATCCTAAGGAAATTATAGGATATCAATTCTACCATGTTTCGGAACAAAATGTGTTTATTTCAAAACATGATGTTTTTTTATAGAAAGAGTTTCTTCTAAGAGAAGATAGTGGGAGAAAAATTGAACTTGTGGAAGTTTAAAATGCTCAAATATATACAGATGAATTGCCTGGACTCGAGACTATTGTTCATGAAGATGAAACAATAGTTCAACCTTCTGACACACAAGAAGTTTGTAGGTCAGGTAGGATACGTCATGTTCCCGAGAGATACGAATTTCTTATAAGTGAACTTAATGACATATTGTTTATAGAAGATGATGAGCCTACTACCTATGAAAAGGTTTTGAAGAGTTCAAAATCTGACAAATGACTTCAAGCTATGAAATCTGAAATAGATTCCATGTATGAAAAACAAGTAAGGACTTTGGTTGACCCCCAAAAGGATAAACCATAGGGTGAAAAATGAGTTTTCAAGAAGAAAACTAACATGGAGGGTGTAAATGAGTTTTCAAGAAGAAAACTAACATGAAGAAAACCATAGGCTTGTAGCTAAAGGTTATCGTCAAAGGCAAGGTGTTGACTACGACGAAACGTTTAGCCCAATACTATGCTTAAATCCATTAGAATACTCTTAGCTATTGCCTCTCATTAAGATTATGAAATATGAAAAATGGATGTGAAGATGACTTTCCTTAATGGAAACTTAGCTAAGGATGTTTATATGACATAATCTGATGGTTTCATATCCATGAACGGAGAAAAAGTATGCAAGCTTCAGAAATCCATTTATGGATTGAAGCAAGCATCTAGGAGTTGGAATATCTGATTTGTTGAGACAATCAAAGAGTTTAGTTTATCACAAAATCTGGATGAGTCGTGTGTGTATAAGAAGGATAGTGGGAGTGCAGCTGTGTTCCTTGTACTGTATATAGATGACATATTGCTAATAGGAAACGATGTCTTGGCTTTGCAATCAGTCAAATTTTAATTAGCTAAGAACTTCTCTATGAAAGATCTTGGAGAAGCAATTTATATTTTGGGGATAAGGATCTATAGAGATAGATCTAAGGGGTTGCTTGATCTTTCTCAGTTTACATACATAGATAAGATGTTAAAGAAGTTTAGCATGGAGTAGTTCAAGAGAGTTTATCTTCCTATAGTACATAAGATTACACTCTCTAAATCTATATGTCAAAAGACATAAAATAAGAGGACTCGCATGAGTTTGATTCCTTATGCTTCGGTTATAGGATCAATTATATACTCTATGTTATGCACTAGACTCGATGTATCGTATGCTCTAAGTGTTACGAGCGGATACCAATCGGATCCTGATGAGTGTCATTGGGTAGCTGTCAAGAATATCCTTAAGTACTTAAGAAGAACTAAGGATGTATTCTTGGTATATAAAGAAGGTGATCTTGTGGTAAGCGGGTATATTGATGTCAGTTTCCAATCCGATAGGGATTACTCCAAATCCCAGCCTGGATAGTTATTCACACTGAATGGTGGTGCAATCGGTTGGAAAAGTTCAGAACAAGAGATGATTGCATATTCGACAACAAAGACAGAGTACATTGTAGCTTTAAAAGCAGCAAAGGAAGTAGTTTGGATAAATAAGTTCATTATGGAATTTGGTGTGGTTTCGAGCATCACTGACCTAGTGCAGTTGTATTGTGACAACAACGGGGCTATAGCACAGGCAAAGGAACCGAGTTCTCATCAGAATTCCAAACATATACTCAGCTGCTACCATTTGATTAGAGAAATCATTAGTAGAAATGATGTCAAGATAGAGAGAGTTCCCACTAATCAGAATATAACTGATCCGTTGACTAAGCCTATTTTTCAAAAGAGTTTTGTGTCATATGTACACGGCTATGGTATTAGACATCAAAGTGATTGACTTTAGTGTAAGTGAGAGTTTGTTAGAGAAGTGTTCTAAAGGCAATCACCTTTAGCACTTATTTTACAAATCATTTTATGATAATAAATGCATTTTTCATTATTTCGATATTCATACATTTATGAATTTGATGTTGATCTTAAATTGATTTAATGAAGTCCTTGATACAAAACATAGCATGGAGGAAATCATGATGAGATCA
>JANZLF010000002.1:26805557-26824174 GCA_026546835.1 Erythroxylum foetidum
TGGTGGATTGTTTGATTTGTTTGATGTTAATTTCATTTGGACTCGATCATGTGGTTATTATTTGGGATAATTGTTGATTTTGTTGTCTTGTTTTAATGGATGAGTTAGACTCAGATTTGGTTACTTATGATATTAAATATTTAGACACTTTTTGGTGGATTTTTTAATTTTGCGTTGGTTGATGCAATTATTTTGACATCTAGTGATGATATTTTAGTTATTATTTGAGAACAATTATATGATTGATAGTTGAAAATTTTATTTATATTATTTGGTATATTTTTCTAGTTTTTAATATTACTAATATTATATATAATTAAATATAATTCTTACGTAACTATGACGTCACACTGGTTTGACCGGTGGTCGAATCGATGACCAATAAAGCCTCCGGTTCGACGTTCGGTCTGGGTTTCAAAACCTTGTATGGTAGAGAGACTATTTCTATTAGTATTGCAAAGGATGTTATGTAACCCAAATAATTGAAGAAAAAGCTCTCTAGCACATATGGAGGTGAATTAAATGTGGGTCGGTTAGGAGAGAAAGAAATAAGGAAAATGATACTAAAAATAGGAGTAAGTCACGATCTAGATCAAAGGCTAAAGTTGTTCGATGCTTTAACTATATAAAAAAAGAGCATTTTAAGAGGAACTATCCACATGAAAAATATAAATAAAAAAAGAAAATAAATGGAAACAAGTGTTAATGTAGTATAGGTGAGTTCCAACGAACAGGAGAAAGAGGCAATTATATTTTGATTGTTTGTAATTTTGATTTTACAAATTGGTGAATGATGGACACTAGCATCTTACCATATGAATTTCAATAAGGACTAGTTCTATTCTTTTAAAGAATGGAGACATATGATCAGATTAGGTAATGATGGTGAGCATGTTGTCAAAGGCAGTGGTTTAACACAAATCAAATTGCATAATAGAATTATTAGAATATTGGATGCCCAACACTTTATTGAGCTTTAGAAAAATTTGATTTTTGTAAAGAATTTTGATAGTCAAGGGTATAAGTTTTCTAGTGATGATGGGCAACTTAAGGTAATAAAGTGTGCATTGATTGTGATAAAGGGAAAATTTACGACATGGAATTTTTATCTTATAATGGGAAAGAAAGTAATGGGATCAGTGTTTATTTCTCAATCTTTAAAGTAGAAGGATGGTATTACTGTCGTGTGGTATATATAGGTAAGTCATTTGGTGAAAAAAAGATGATATATATTCATAAAGGGAGCTTATTGAAGGATAAAAAACATAAAGGTAAAGTTTGTAAGTTTTATGCACTTAAAAAATCTAATGTAACTTTTAAGGACATAGTGTTTAAGGAGTGACACATGTTAAGGTAAGCATATGAAAAGGATGTGTCTTTTTTAATAATGGATAATACTAGTTCAAAACTGATATATAAGTGGCACTAGAAAAGCTTCAAACAAATGTTAAGAGGGTTGGAAATTCTAGTTCAGGAGATAGAACAATGTTAAGAAGAAAATATCAATACGGTATAGCCAAATATAAAGCAAGATGGACCATTAAGTAACCATAGAAATATGGTTAGGAAGATTCAGTCATATATGCTTTTACCATTAGTAATGAGGATACAACTATCTTTCAGGAGACTACAAAAAGTTAGGAGAAAGATAGACAAATAGAGGTTATAGTGAATGATTTGAGATTTTATAAGATCAAAAAATTGATTACATCTGACCAAATCTTGTTAAAAAATGTTGACACTTTAGAGGATACAGTTGACATGTTGATAAAGTTGTTGACCCCAAAAACATTCAAACATTGCTTGGACTTAGAGAATGCTTATATAGCTTAAAGCCTTTAGGGACACATACACTAAGGAGTGATTCTTAGCTAAACGTTGGAGTACTCAAGTCAAAGTGGATAATTATAAGATATGTGTTAAATTCTTTGTGAATAAAATTACAAAAGCTAACTGATGCTAAATAGAGATATAGGACTAACATTGATGTAACATCCCGTTATCCCATGTTAAGGGTTAGAACCCGAGAATAGTATATATGAGAGATTATTGAGAAGTTAGAAAATGCATTTCATGCTAATGTATAACATAGCATACACACATACATGAACTTGATTATTGCACATTAAAATGATAGTACATGCATTCTTGATATTTTCAGGTATAATTGATTTATAAATATGTTTATATTGAGAATTGTAGATTACATATGTTGAAAATTAACTTGGAGAGTGTAATTGTTGATTTAGAATTTTTAGTGGACTTTAGGAAATTTCTGAAATTTTGGATAATGATTTATTCGTCGGCCTCATGCAACCCTCCTGCCAAAGAGGTAGATGTTATGTCTAATTTTTGTTGATTTTTCTAGCCTTTATATCTTGATTTTAGTTACAAATTCTTATGTTTTAATCAAAATTTGAAATGAATTGAGTGAAAATAATGTGAATGTTGTATAAATGTTGGATAGAGTATTTTGTGAATGTTACATGAAAAACAAAGAAATATTGCATGAAAATGGTATGAGTAAGGTGTCATGCCCATGATGGCCCTTAGCATGGTCATGAAAATGGGTCACACTCTTGCACTCACTTTTATGGTCATGTTTTAAGCATGCACGTGATGGCATATGAAACTTAAACCTAGACTTTAAAAAGGGGGTGGAAAAGAATATGAAAAAAAGAGAGCTGGAGGCATATAAAAGAACCAATAACATAGAAGATAGTTGGGTTTGGAAAGAGAGAAAAACAATAGAGAGGTGGACTTTGGAGAAGAGGCAGAAAGCGAGAGTCGACACTAGAGAGGTTGAGCTTGGCAAGAGATCCATCGCCAGTATCCATCCAAAAGTCCATTTGTTTGCTCATTCTTACTTTATCTTCTATTGCATTATTAAACTTGTTTCACTTATTTCCTCTATTCCTTTAATAATCCATTTCAGTTTATTTACTTTGTTTATTGTTTCAATATTTCTCTATTACTATTAACTATGGGATTAAAGTATGTGAAAAGGATGAACTGTGTATATTCTATGGTGGGCTGAGTACTTGTTCTTGAGAATTAATTTAGCTAATTTAGTCTATTATGCATGATTAAGGGACTGTTTTATTGTCTTAATATTTGTTATAGTTTCTAAGCTTACTATATGTAATAGTATGGCTAAACTTTGCATCTTTTTGATATTAAATGAAGAATTGAGAGAAAAATTTAATATTAGAATGGGAAACCATAGAAGCTTAAGTTATAAATTAAAAATATGTTAATTTAAGTAGGTAATTATTGATTAGGTTTTCATAATTGATTTGGATGATAAACTTGTCGAATATGAAAGTTAAATTTAGTTTATTATTTGAATTGATTTTAGAACTAAATTAACAAGGAAATTATCCAATCAATTCACCTTAGTCATGCATAGGAGATCAAATTAGTGAAGTTAATTTCTCAAGAGTTCATTGAATCGATTGATCAAATCGTCCTTTGCTTCCATTTAATTTAGTTTACGTTTCAATTTAATTGCTTAATTTTATTTAAAACCTTTTACTTAACAAATCGTGATAAAGTGTTTAGGATTGTATTGGTCTTTATTTTTATTCAAAGTTAATTTGAGTGAACCAATTCATCTTTTGCGAAGACAACCTTGGGTAAATCGTCCTTTGCTTCCATTTAATTTAGTTTACATTTCAATTTAATTGCTTAATTTTCTTTAAAACCTTTTATTTAACAAATCGTGATAAAGTGTTTAGGATTGCATTGGTCTTTATTTTTATTCAAAACTAATTTGAGTGAACCAATTCACCTCTTGCGAAGACAACCTTGGGTAAATCGTCATTTTCTTTCATTTAATTTAGTTTACATTTCAATTTAATTGCTTAATTTTCTTTAAAACCTTTTACTTAACAAATCGTGATAAACTGTTTAGGATTGTATTGGTCTTTATTTTTATTCAAAGTTAATTTGAGTGAACCATTCACCTCTTGTGAAGACAACGTTGGGTATTCAACTATAGTTACCTTGTATACTTACGAGTAAGATAGCCTAAGTGTTTTAGAACTTAGTTTGGCACAACAACAGATAATGTGGAGTCATTAAATGATTTAAGGAAGTCTTCTCCAACTTCTCATAGGAGGAAGTTATGATGAGACACATTTTTCTTCTCCATTTCTATAGGATCATCAATATCTCTTAAGACCACCTTGCCTTAAGAATCCACCTTTTAACTATACCTTTTATAGAAGGTTGCAATGCATAGGTAATGGAGATGGAGTCCTCTATTAAGTTCCCTATCTTATATAGTTTTAAGACTCTAATGGTATCCTCTTTGAAAATATTTATTTTAACACATACATGCCTAAAATTTATGTACCTAAGATTTAAAATATTCTTATCCAAAGTCAATGGTTTTACTATATTGCTAGCTAGGTTGTTTAAGCCCTTTAAGGAACAATATCTAAAAAGAACTTATGGAAATTCACCCATAATGGTACATTACTCCTATTGCATTTATCTAGTGAGAGACGTAGTCTTCTCTTATGAAGAAACAGAGGGTGACCTTTAATCTACCAAAGCCCGCCTTTGAGAATTTTTTTTCCTTGTCCTCATAGGAGAATTCGAAAATAAAAAGATCCTCGCTAATAAACACATTATCCTTTCCATGCTTGATAAATTTAAATTGGCCCAATTTTGAACGTGGGGAAAGGATAATCATTTTTCTATAAAAAATAGCACCATATTCATTTGTTATTTCCTAGAAACCATGTTAAGTACAACCTTTGGGGGAAAGATTATGTTGGCTTTTATGGATGTAGGAATGAACCTTAGTTTACAAACATTTGAGGATCTCGATCTCCCACAACTTTATTCCAAGAAAGGTGTTTCATCTAAGTGAACATGCTAGTAGCCTTAGGGGTTATCTTTCCCTTTTTAATACATGTACTAGGAAGCGTAAGGAATTCACTAGGAGAGGTTAGGTTAGGGGTTAGTGGAGGAGTTGGGCTTAAGATGGGTGAGGTGTCTTGAGTAGAAGAAGCTGACTTTAGAAAAAAGGAGGAAGGCATTTCCTCTAATGGTAAAAACTAGATAAAGGAGAAGAGGCGAGAAAATGAAATTATTAGCGACGGGCTTAAAATGGAAAAGATTTTGTGAGAATGGGCTTAATTAGAAAGATAATATGGTATCATGGTTGGGTAGGGAAAGGGTGAGGAGTTCTAATCTAAATGATTTATAAATAAGATATTTTTTTCATTGATAACTTTTTTGTCTTATTTAGTGAAATATTAATCATATTAGGATAATTTTAAAGTTAAATTGGATTACTCGCAATTATATATTTGATTAAAAAATAATAGGATAGTTAGACTTAGTAATTAATAAATCCTTATGAGAATGATATTTTACTTGTTGATATACTACTAAAAGGATAGATGCACTACATTAATAGTATTAGTGTTAAGAACAAAAAAAGACAAAACAATGTCTTTAAAAATGGTGCAAATAATTTACAAAAATTAAAATGAAATGTGAGAAGTTGATAACAATCTATGTGAGGCATCCAATAGAAATATTAATGGAGTTAAGGGAAAGGCAATTACATCTATATTTAAAGAAATTAGAACTTATGTTATGAAGAGGTCACAATTAAATACAGGCATAATTAGAAAAATGGGATTTTGACGACAGATTAGAAAGAATTTAATAGTAAACAAGCATGTTAGATTATACTATCTAGCTACATAAAATGGTAATGATGGTTATGAATTCCAATAAGATGGAGCCATCTTTATTGTTAATCTTAAGAACATAAGTGCATATGCAAATCACTGTATATTTTAAGGATCAATTGTTGACATGCACATAGTGTAATTAACCATAAGAGAGGTATGAATAAAGATTATAGAACAAGTGGTATTCAAAGTTTAGATTATAATCCATTTATGCAAATATGAGAAATCATGTGTAGGATGAGTTTTTTGTCCTAAAACTAGTTTAACGCCAACAAAGTCACCACCTATTAAAATTTTGCTTAGGAGAAAAGCGTGTGAGATCCAAATGAACTATACCCAACAACTGGTTTATTTTGCAAGGTATAATGGGGAAAAATCTCCATCCAAGTTAGTTAAAATGTATCAATTCATACTTTTGTGTGAGTGTGTGTGTGTTTGTGTAATAGATGGTGTTTGTCCTTTTAATTTTCCCCTTTTATTGATATATTAACCACAATTAATGCAAGAGCAACTATCATTAATAAGTTATATAGTAGTAAGTAAGGCTTCATCCCTCTAGAAAGTAGTGTGGGTCTAGAAAATCTTAAAACTACTAACTAAGCCTAAAAGAAATGAATAATAAAGGATTGTAATGGATATGAATAATGAAATATAAAATAAGAACCAATTAAGAGAGTAGCCAAGAAAATAAAAAAAACAACTCATTAAATAGAGAATTCAATCATAAATCAATGCTTATATAAGTACTTCTCTATCATAAACCTTGATTTAATGATTTATTAATTTAGAATGGATAAATTATTTGAACTGGTAAAATTTCTTAATATTAAAATTACACTCTCTCAAACTACAACCATCTACTCTCAGATTGGTTAAGCTATATCTCTACAAAGCTAATACCCCTTTGAATTTTTTAAGATATGCAAAATCCCATAGAAGGTTTCACCCTATCACCAGAGAGATTATGTAGGCCTATCTCTAACACCCAGTTCAACCCCATCTACCAAATTCATGGTCCATTCACAAGCAAGCTCTCTCATGATGTTTATAATTGAATTTAGGTTAGATTTAGTCACTAACATAATTAACTCTACATTAAGATGATTCAAAATAGCTCACAGAAATATATCATAATTTATAAATCAAAATAAATTAATTCATACAATAGTAAAAATAAAGTTTTCCTAATATAAACATAGAAACATTCAAGTATTAACTAAAATCAAAATAATAAAAACCAATAACCAAAATTAAAAACATCATAACAGAAATAGTTTTAAAAAAACACTAATGACGTTAACAGCTTAATTTATTGAAATAACTTCATATTTTGATACTCTTAAAATATGTTTCAAATTGTAAATGCTCTAAAAGACTTTCAACAATTAGGGTTTTCATATCCTCCAAAGGGGAAAAGGTTATTGAGTTGAATAGCCAACAATAGCAAAAGTAAGTGTGAGTAAGGTCTATCCAAAGTTGACTAAAGTTGTCTATTTTTTTTTCATTTTTCTCAAGAATTTGGAACATTGTGTCTTTAGAAGTCAATGCAGACATTAGAGACAATACTGGGGTTATGGACTTATAGAATAAAATTATTATTATGAATATTATGTTGTTACTAAGTAAAATTTAAACTTATGTAGTTAATGATGTTGGTATTACCCTTAGACTATTATAACGAATGAAAGAATGAATTATGCCTACTTGGAATTAAAATATCTTGTTAATTGAATGGTGATTAGATGGATAGAATGCATGAATAGGTTAAGTCATCTGCACTCAAAAGGTTAGTTTGGTACCTCAATGTCAGCTTAACATTATGTAGTCCACCCTGAGCCTTATTAAGTTGGTGTTGTACAAAGTTGGTATTAGAGCTTAGGTTAGAATGATGTGTTTATAGAATACCTCCAAGGTGACAGTTGATCTTATAGGATGAGGGAGACTAATCTAAATATTTGGATAGGAAAGAATGGGAGTGTTGAGGATATGATAGTTAAGTAGGAAGTTATTCCTATTCTTATATTAAGCTATTTTGCATATACTCTTAACCATACAGATTTGGCATGATAAATGTTAGTGCAAGTTTTGAATTTTATATATGAATGATTATTAATGTGTGATTAAAGAAGATGCCCTTGAGAAAGGATGATCAAAAAGTAAGTTACTGGGTAATATGGTGGTGGATTTATTAGGAATAAGTTGGAGTTTAATTAATTGATTTTGATGATTATTTTCCTTATGAACGATCAAGGTCATAGTGATGTGTAATAAGGATGTATGGTGTCACATTACATTTCAGACAGGATATTTGCATCAAAATTATGAAGAGTAGTCAAGGCATGGATTAGTTTAAATATTAGTAGGATATGTTAATGAAAATTCCTTAGATATGTTATTAATGTTAATTGGTGACGTTGATGAAGGATATTAGGATAAGTTGGGAAGATATTAAGGACAAGGAAGAGTTAAGTTAATTGAGGAAAATGCAAATGGTTAATAAAGGCTAACTGGAATAGGGAGAAGTTAGGGATGATCAATTGACGTGAAGTGATAGTATGATGGGTTGTGAAAGTGATCTATAGGAAAAATATTAATATAAAAAATGGGGTAATAAGTAAGAAAAGAAGATGATTTATTATAAGGAAGGTAAAATTTTGAGAAAAATTATAAAATTCAGTAGTAAATTTTATGGCATAGTTAAAGGAAGAATGCAATGTAGATTGCGTTTAGTAAATAAAATCTAAGTGTGGCTAGAGAAAATGATGAGGTATAATCAAAGTATGATTGGATGATAATGTAGGAAGCTAGACGTGTGAGGAATTATTTATTTATATCAGACATAATGATATCCTTAAATGAAAACAAACTTTAATTAATATGAGGGACACAAAGTGATATGGAATTGATAGATAAGATTTTTAGGTTAAATCAAATAAATAATAAATGGACTCAAAAGGTGATTGTGTTATAGATAAATAATATATTAATAATGAGTAAAGATATATGATAGATTAATTGGTTAGGCAGTATATACAGAAGGAAAGATACAAAATATTGGATAAGATTTTAAGCTGATGATTAGAATCAAAGTGAGATTTAACTACCATTTTGGGTGACTAATATTTGATATATGGGAAGTATTTAGTGCATTAATTATGATGAAAAGAATGAAATTTATAGACGGTTATAAGAAAAAGCGCTAGACGTTTGGATATGTTAGAGATACTAGATAAAGATATTTATATAATGATAATTAATGATGAGTTTAGGTTAGATTGAGTAGAAACAATTAAGATGAGAGATAGTGAACATATTTAAAACAACCAATTAATGTTCAGAAAGGAAAGTGAATTGAGGTGGAGAGTAAGGTCAAATAAAAAAATATTATTTAGAGGTTTGGTAAGTACTAGAAGATAGGATTGTTTGAAGAGACCAGAAAATGATAGATGTTTATATTTTGATAATGATTTTGCAATGAGTAAATGCGTAAGGATGGTTAGAAATATGTTTGAAGTAGAGGGATGATACATATAAATGGGAGGATATTTTTAGGGTTAACACAGGAGTGGATGGTAATTGGTCTTGGGAGGAGAAATAAAGTTGACTGAGGAAAGGTTTAAAACCTGGAAGTAAAAGGATTATATGTGGCTTAAATGCTTATAAATAAGGGTTTACACAAATTTGTAATGATTTGGAGTAAGACCATTGTGTTATAGATTGTTCAAACATGATTAAGTCTTAAGAGTGTTAATTCGGGAGTTGTAGATGAAAAAGGTTCAATATAAAGAATGTGGATTTAAGAATGAACGAGTTTACAGGATAAATGGTGGTATATGGAATTTTTATGTGAGTTTTAGTTTAAGGAATATGTGTTTTAAATGAAATTACAATTAGTCAAAATTGTCCCATAGATTTAGATTTGAATTTATGCCTTCTTATAGCTATAACTTATCAAAAGGGAAGTAGAAATGATATAAGATTTGAGAAATGTATTAGATGGAAAATGGAAAAAATGATTTGAAATATTTTTTATTGCTAATTAATGATACATTTTAAATGCAATGAGGTAAATTTATGGTATTTTTATTTGATTTTATGAATAGCAAATTTGAGAGATGAATTTGATAAATTGACATGCATTGTTTAACTAATTTTATCATAACTAATTGTTTTCAAGATTGAGGATATTTTAGGAATGTTTTAACAAGAAAGAGAATTGCAATACTCTGAATTAGACAGGTGTTGATTAGATTTCATTTTCAATTATGTTAAGAATGAAATAAATGTTTAGGAATTTAAGTAAGGCCAAAATTTTGCGTTTAATAGTCATAGTAAAATTTCTATTATTTGATATGATACCCTTAAAAGGATATTCCAAGATTTTCCAAATTATAGTTTTATTTGTGCATGCATTTTTTCGGATGATAAACAAAGTATTACCCTCATCCTTTTCAAGAGTAACACTTCAAAATTTTGTTCTCAAAATTTTATTAAGAGGGGAAGAGTTGTCATGCCCCAATTTTTAGTTTTCTCAATTAATATTTGGTCTCATTAATTTATATTTTCCCTATATAGTGTGCTTTTTTTCTTATTTTTTATTCTTGAACTTGAATTTTTAAGTATTTTACATTTTGATGCTTAGAAAAAGGATTGTTTTTTTTTTCTAGAATTAGTTACTGAAGAGATAAGAGGGAGATCCGTGAGATAAGAGGACAACACTCCTATAGGAGAAGAGGAAGAGAGGGTGAAGGAAGAAAAAAGAAAGAGGTTTGGAGGAAGAAGAAGAATTGCTTTCCAACAATAGATGAGCAAGATTGCATCCCTTCCTTAACCCCTCTTCAAATCAATTTTTATGGGATAATTTTGAGTAAAATTTTAATGAAAATACTAACCTTTCATGGTTGTTTATATATGTTCTATATGGTTGTAAAAAGATTGAAGGAAATATGGTTTAGTTTGTTAGATATAGGTTAATAAATGTACTTGCTATGTTTTATATGTAAATGATTAAGCTATTTTACTCTAATTATTTTGAGGTCATGTGTTGAGAATTTGACTAAGTATAAAACATAAAAGTTGTAAATATACATGTCTAGTTTATTCTCATAAAAGGGAAAGTCTACAGTTTAGGAGATAAGGTCAAATTTCTGAAACTAGTTTATCTAGTAGGATTGAAGTTGAATATGAGATTGTACTCATAATTTGAGGGCCTAGAGAACTAATTTAGAAGTTGGTTAAAACATAAAAGTTACAGATTTATATGTTTTGTAATTTTTTGTACAATGGTTTGGATACATTCATAATGGTTTGGGAGATATAGCTAATTTATCATAGGCTATTCAAGGTGTTATGACATCATATATATTATGTTGTTGAAACCTAATTTCAAGGACTATATGAATTAGATTTGGGAATGTGCTCAACATAAAAATTATTTGTCTCTCTCCCTCTCTCTCTCTCTCTGTATGTCTTTGTGTGTGTGTGTATGTGTGATATTTTAGAGTCTAGATTTAAATGGGTTTCAACGGGTTTCAACTTATGTTGTTGCTCTATGAGTTAATTTTATAAATATGGTTAGCCACTATGAATGTTCCATAAAAAGGTTGCGTTGAAATTTTATGACATTCTTGATTTTATTGTTAAAGTATAAATTGGTTCGTTGTTTGAAAATGTGTAATAAAGTAAGAAGTTGAATGCCCTATATGAAAATATGCAAATGAATGGATTGATTAAATAAAAATGGATAAAAGACCTAAATGAGGTGACTTAGGCAAATTTTCTTAAACAAAGACCTAAGGTGACTTAGGTAAAAGACCTAAGTAAGGTGAATTAGGAAAATTTTCTTAAACAAAGAACTAAGTGAGGTGACATAAAAAAAAGACTTAAGTGAGTTGACTTAGGCAAATTTTCTTAGATAAAGATCTAAGTGATGTGGCTTACACAAAAGACTGAAGTGAGATGATTTAGGTAACGAAACATGGATTCCTAGGTAAAGAGTTAATGGAAATGAATAAAAACTTGATGAAGGGAGTTTGTAATGAAATTGAGCTATTTGTGTACTTCATGCTTGATATGATATTGCTTCTTCCAATAAATGATATATTGTTAGTGATTAATGATTGTGGCATTTGATGAACTTGTGCCTTATTGATTGTGATAATACTTCATTCAAGAATAGATGTCTTACTTAAACCTTGTTGTGAAATGTGACAATCAACCTTATGCCTTGTTGTGGGTGGGTCATGCTTGTATCGGAGTGTTATTGATACCTCATTAGGCATGATTATGTGTGAACATAGACAGTGAACTTACTACTTTTTTTTATAAACTTAAATGGTTTCAAAATGAAAATAAATTTATGATGTATGACCATTCACAGGTACAAATGTTTTCTCTTATTGAGTGTAATAGTTATATTTTCATTATTTTTCCCTCTCTCAAAAAGTGAAAAAGGTTGTTGAGTCGACTAGCTAGAAATAGCAATCGTGAGCATGAGTAAGGTCTATACAAGGTTGACCAAAGTTGTTTAATTATTTTTATTTTTCTCATGTTTTGGGAACATTGTGTCTTTGGACGTCAATGTAAACATTAGGGGCAGTAATGTGTTTGTGAACTTACGACTGAAATTATTATTATTACTATTATGTTATTACCAAGTAGGATTTGAACTTATATATTAAATAATAATGGGATTATACTCAGACTATTACGATGAAAGAATAAATGAATTATGGCTACATTTAGAATTAAAATATTTTGTTAATTAAATGGTGATTAGATGGATATAATGTATGAATAGGTTAAGTCATGTGGCATTGAGTTATATTGCGTTAACATTACATAGGCCACAGGGGCCTTGTTAAGGTTAGAAGCTAACAATTGGTCAACCAGTAGGCATATTGATCAATTAATATGGTACATTGGTCGACCAATACATCAACCAATAATCTAACAAACTCACGGTACATTAAATTTAATTACTTTAACCTATATTGATGGACCACTAACCTATATAAGTAGATCAATCATCCTAAAAATATGGTTTTAACAGCTTCAAATGCTCAAACTCAATTTTTACAATACAATTATGATTTAAACATTTCCCAAAACATTCCTTAAAGTTTATTCAAAAGATCAAGAGGTTTTTATATTAAAACAAAAAGCTTCAATGTACTTTGATGAATAGAATAAGTGATACAATGAAGTAAAATAAAATGTTTATACATAATGAACCTTTTAGAACATCAAAACGATTAATTGAGATTACAATTTTCATTACAAACTAAATAATGACCTTGATAAACCTTGATCTTCTTTTGTTCTTAGTTTGATTTTCATTTCATTGATTATAAACGGTAACTTCTATTTATCAACCATTATACCAGTCCAGTATAATTCGTAAGGGAGCAGGAACGAGCAATTCTATCAGGCAGCCAATTCATATGCCATTTCATGCTGCATCAAACTATGCCCCAAAGCATGTAATATTCTTTTTCTCAATGACTCGCAGCGTTCTTTTTCACTTTCCTTTCAAGCAACCTTTTTTCCTGACAACATACTTCTACTCCAAATAATTATTACAATGTGTATTTTCCCATCAGTTCAATATCTCAGGTTCAAGTTTCTTTGATGCATGTAATAATAATAATAACACTAATTAAGATGATGCATCTTTTTCATATTATTCCCTTGTGTTATTGTACAGTTGATTTAGAATCATTGTCCAGAACACAATTGCGTGAAACTATACATTAATAAAAACAATGACTCGAGCTATATCTATTTGAAAATTCCGAAATATTGTCATTTGGAACTTTGCTTCACAGGGCAAAACAGCGTAGCTAAGCCCTGATGCACTGTTATTTGAAGCTTATCATAGGTCATTAGAGCTTTCCTATCACACATGTATGTCCCTGTTCCTCTGGCTAAGACTTCACCATCTACATCTATGATACCGCCTTTAGCTGGTTCCCCAACGAGTTGACCAGGCTCCAAGATGAATGCTTTCACCTGTTGTTAGTCATAAAACAAAAACAATATATGATTTAGGTGCTATTGATGAGAAAGGGTGTTTTCTTTGATGAACTGACCTTTAGATACATGACATCTGGTGATTTGATATGTTCTCCACTGGTCAGTTTTGTCATCAATGACAGCAACGATAACTTCGTGCACGGCTTGATGAGGACCAAGTCCAAACAACCATCTGAGAACTGAATCAACCGTAAAAATTTATTAATATAAGTGTAAACTTCAACATGTTCTTCTCTTTTCTTTGGGAAGTTACAAAGGAGAAGCCTATATTAATAATTGTTTGAACAGGAATAGGAAAGTATGTATGAATAACATAGGTTTGCATATAAACCGTCTTTACAAATATGGAAATAAGAGTGGAAGAGATGAAAGCAAGTGAAACCAACCTTTGCATCAGGTGCTGCCAAGGTAGTCTCACTACCCCAAGGCACATTGTGAAGCCAAATTGAAACAAATGGTCCATTAATAATCCTCCAGTCCAGATTCAAAAGGTCAATATCAGCTCCCTGGTAACCCTGTTGAATTTGAACAGGCTGCTCTAGGCTACTAGGATCGCATGTAACCGCAGCAGCTTGACCAGTATAGCTGGTTGGCTCACCATAAGACTCAAAGCCAGCCGCTGGCACAAAGCAAATATGCCCCTCATATTTCCTCATACGGATTATTCGCTGAAGGGCCTATATGAGGAAGCAAGGAACATAAGGTTTAACAGTAAGCCAAGTTAGAAAACAGAGGACCCTAGCAAGCTATCTCATGGTTTTGTATAGCATATAAGAAACCAAAATAGATAGCAGACTATAAGAAGTGTCAATTTTATGCATTAAACCACTCACTGCATGCATCTTCCAATTTTGAATTGGCAGAGAAGTCATCATTTTGTTATAAACATATAATGATCTAAACTTACAAGAGAAAGGGTAAATTTTGAGCATGATTCTTGCGATATCAAAGATTGAAGAATGTACTGTCTGCAAACAATTGAAGTTTCATCTAGTGACTCAGTTAATTGAGCCTAGCATCTGCCGAAATTCATTTCACAATAGAATAACACTGTTTCTAAATTAATAAAACTCAACACAGACTATTTTTAACTAATATCATACTTTGAAGCCAAGCCGAAAAGGCTAATATGTTTTTAGCTAAGCAGGATGTTAAATGAAATTTGCATCAGCTACCTTGATCGATGGAATGTCAATCCTTTTTCAAAATTAGGACAAGGTGATGACAGATCCAGGAATTAACTAATTTGATCAAGCTTATAGTAATTACAAATTTCAAAGAGAGAAGAGGTGAAAGAAGTGGGGATAAACAGAGAAGATGTTAAAAATAAAAGCAAAAGAGTATAATAACAGATAAGAAGTTGAATGTTCGAATAGATATTTAACATACATAAAACTCAATGCGTGCACTCCCCATCCACCTATATCTTTCGGATTCAATATCAATATCTGCCACCAGACCTTAAACAAAATAACACAGTATCACTCAATTCATGTAAGCTAGGAAATCCAAAGACAACGTCATAAAAGCCAATAGTATGAATTGGTTGAATGCATACTACAACTAAAGCATATGTAAATATATACCCCATGCAAGCATCAAGACACTAAAGAATTTGGTCTCTCCTTGGGTGATAGTGGCTACATCTAGGGAACATTTATGGCCTGACAGCATGTGTAAATCCTTTGATTAGAAAACTGCAATTAAATTGTTAAGGCAAATCTTACTTAAGCTTGAAATATTCTGTGGCGTGTTTAACCTCGTATGATTGCAAGAACGGCATTAGCTGCTGTACATGGCTCTCCAGCTGAAGCCAGAGTAGATTTCACCATGCCATTTCCTGTACCTGCATCAACACCACTATGTGTCAAACTTCTGGAAATGCTCTTGCTAATCCTCAAGTTTTCCAAGCGTTTTACTACAATTTGCAATCCGCAAGCTCTCAAATCATGCTACAAACATGAGGCAGACCACAAATAATAATTCATTAAAATGATCAGTCCACAGGTTGGCTGGATTGAATAACCAATATATCATGCAGAAAACTAGTTATTAAATTGTCAACAAAACTATATCAAAACAATGCCTCTAAAAACTTCCTACACTATTATGCGTAGGGAGCAGTTCATGCCAGGGAGAAAAAAGAGAAAAATAAAAAAACCTCCAGGAATCATTCCAATAGGAATCTTTATTGCAGTACTCCAGTCCTCCCTTCCTAAAAGCCCATTTACCACCTACTAAGAAGCACGATAACAGTAAGAAACAAAGAACAATAATCAGAAAGGTCAGCATATAGAAATGTTGTATATCATCACAACTTGATACTAGTTATGCTAGCAGTGCAATGTCTTAACTTGATTGTTAGACACAGCAACAGTATAACAGTAGGTTGTACATTGCGCCTTTTCTAAGACTTAACAAGTCAAAAGCAGAAATACTGATACACATGTAAATTGGTGACTTAACAAAAGTCAACAATAAAATGTTTAAGAACTCACAGTCCCAAGTTTCAAATAGAAATAGCTTGACTGCATTTGCTTCTCTGTTTAAATTTTTTTAAACTTTCCCCAAGGTAATTTTAACAGACCATAAGAGCCAGGCTATGAACTCATTGTATCACTAAAAACTATCAACAAGTTTTCTTGATTTACACAGCTAAACCAGATAGTGACCACACCTGCAAGAATTAAGCATAAACTACTGACCTCAACAAGGATGCCGTCTCCACTGACACAAACAATTCCATCATATTTTGTCAAATCCAAAGTGCTGACAACTTCCTTGGCATGAAGCTGGCGCCTAGTTTCTGGCAATGAATGATTTATCAAATCCAATGACCCGAGAACATCAATAAACATGTATCGAATTTGAGTACAGGAATCCAAACCTTGCAATGTAATTTGGACCTCGGCATCCTCAAATAGAGGTTTGACAACATCAAGAAAAATCTTGGAGGCAGTCTTATTCCCTCCGTACGGATTGACAAAAACAAACAACCTCTTTGGCCGGCCTGTTGGAAAGTGCAAGTTCAACAACATAAATTTCTAAACTCCTGGACCACTGCGGTGCAGTCAGAAGACAGTGTTTCTGATTGTATATTTTGTTTCATTCTTCTCTCAAATTTCGGACTACCCAAACAGCACCATGAAAACAACAAATACCAAACAATTACCGAGAGAATCGAGATAATTCCGGAGAAGTTGACACCAAAGCTTCTTAGAGTCGTTGTGAAGAGGTTGGAACACGAAATCCTTCCTCACCAGAGCTCCGCCGCCAGAAAAACAACAGATACTGTGCTCTTCATCAACCAAAGCCTTGACCCTTATCTCATCTCCCTCAATTACATAGCCAAGCACCTGTTTTTCTAAGCTGAAAAGCCTCTGGCCATTCTCTGTCCACCGGAGCTTTCCGTCCGATGTCAAAGTTAAAGGTGTAACAGTGCCGTTTACAAGGACCCGGTCCGAGAACACGGGTTCCGTTAAGCTCTCGGGTTCATTCATATTTGTCAAAGCAGGCAGTCACGACTTTCTCTGTTTGCGCCTATCGCTTGGCCTCTCTGCTCTTTGTTGGTTTGGTGATAACGTAAAGGAGTTGCTTAGTGACGAGGACGGGTTTGATTCATTTATATAGGTAGAGCCTGAACACGGTTCCTTGACGTAGACAGTTAACTTTATTGTTTCTTGGAGTTCTAAGCCAGTCGAGGTTCGTTGGTCTGTCTGTCTTTCACAGGGTTGCTGGATAAGTGCACGCGCCTTGGTCGGTCGCCGATTGGATGGAATGCTTTGTGTTTGAATTTTATTTTATGGATTATGTTTGCTTCGTATCCTTTTTAAACGGTATGCACGGCACTACAGTCTTATGTCACGCTTATAAAATTTGTAATATAAATTATATCAGTTTGATCCATTTAATAATAAAATTTTCAAGTCAATTAAATTTTAGTTTAATTGTTATTTTTTTAATTTTAACTTAATAATTTTTATTACTAAAATTGATGAGTTTATTAATTAATTAAATCGGTCTTTGTAAACTAATCAAATTTTATAAATTAAATTAATTTTTAAATATTTCGATAAGTAGTGATAATATTTCTTAATTATTTTTAAACTTTTTAATTTTATTCAATTTTGTATCATTTATTATCAATTAAACCTTTTAAACGAATTAAACTTGTAATTAATCATAATGTTATTGTACTTATCACAATACTTTTGTGGATTTATCATAGATATGCTTTAAATCATTCAAATTATATCCTAAGAATATGCCATTTCAGGGTTTTAAACAATTAAGAAAACAATTATTTCCCCCATAATTGAGCTTGTGTTGTGTTGTTATCAACATCATAAGTGCAAATAAGCAATCTTATCAGGGGTGCTTGGTTAAGAAGATTGAGAATGTGGTTCTGTCGGATTCTAGCTGAACTGAACATTGTCGTTATGCTCCAGTTGGGATTGAGCCTGAGCATGTCGGTCGACTGAGTGCCCCAACTGATCGGTCTCGGCACTTATTGCGCGACAGCTCGCGCTGAAACAGATCGGGTGGTTATCATTGGCAAGCGTGCGGAGCATTTATTGTAGACGGCGCGTGCTGTCTGACAGCTTTCAGAATCTTAAACGTATCGTCCTCATAACCGTCGTACAGCTATCATGTGTGTCCTTTCAACTGTTCGCGCCGCTCCAATTTTGAATAACCCTGATTCTCCTTGGTTCGGATTCTGCCGCGTGTCCGAGCCTGCTCGGATTTTCTTCGCGTGTCGAGCTTTGATTGAATGTCCCTTCTACCGACCCTCTATAAGTATTCAGAGTCGATGAGTTGCGGCGTTTTTTACCTTTTGCTTTCGTTCTCCAGCTTACGCTTTGCTTTCAC
>JANZLF010000002.1:26857117-26883588 GCA_026546835.1 Erythroxylum foetidum
ATGAAAACTCGTAGAGAACAAGTATCGAGTATTTAATTGAATTATTTGTCTTTGTATTGTATGATTAGATGTTTAATGAAATATGTATTTTACATTTATGAATACATTTATATTTGCCCCTACTGAGCAAAATTTCTGGCTTCGCCCCTGACGACGACGACAATAATATGAGTCTTTATATGTTTCTTTATGTTATATGTTATATTCATATGATTTGGAGGATCATATGTTATATTCATATTAATAAGAAATAATAAAGAGTGAAATGGATGTTTGTCATTTTAATTTTTTGTATACTTATAAAAAAATAATATAGCAAATAATACATCACTTTATTTAATAAGAGATAATGACTTTAATATTACTAAAGTAAAAAGGTTTTTTCAAATTAGTAGTCCTTTAGTTTCAAGCGTATAACGATGAATATAATTGTTTTTATGCAATTATAAGTGAATGAACAATGTTATAAAATTTTACCTTGATCGCTATAAGAAAAGGAATAGCAATCTCACAAATATAATAAGCCCATAGATTAGGAAAGGAAGATTACAAATCAATTTTATAGTGGATTTAACAGATAAATCTCATCTACGACTACTTTCCAAGTCTTATTTTGGATGTACCGAGGTTATCTCTCTGTAAAGATGGCAATATGAGTCAACCTTTTTGACTCACTTTAATGCTACAGGGTTTAAACTCAAATCACAATAAATGCACAAGTACTATTAAATATTAATGCTTGAAAACTCCCTAGATTGGTTTTTACAATAACAAGACATCATAAAGATGTCCGAAAAAACAAAAATTCAAGTATTTATTAGAGAACAAGCCTCTAAGTATTTGCTAGATGCGCAAATTAATTGTTATAATGGCTAGTTTTGGGGAATAATATACTAGTCGACACTAACCCTTTGACTACCCATTGTCCCATTGGTTAGGGTATTTATTAGTTGATCCCAAGATAAGTGCACTTACTTTATCCAAAAAAAAAAAAGCTAATTAATGATTCATTAAATGACATATTAATAATTCGGACATTTAACCATTGCCAAACTTTTTATGTCATGTAATATACTCCTTCCTATCTAAAATAAATGTCGTTTTAGAGTGATGCACGCTTATTAAGAAAACTAGTGAAATGTTTAATATACCCTTATTAATTGCATGTTGAATTGCATTGAAAATATAATATGTATAATTAGGATGTGAGAGAAATTAAAGGGTAATTTTGGAAATAAAATTATAAACGTGCATGAAAAATTGTGAACGACACTTTTTTGAATAATTAAAATTTTTCTAAAACGACACTTATTTTGGATAGGAGGGAGTATATATTAAGTTTGGCTGATAATTGTAAACTCTTGATGGTATGACCTTCACCAATATAATTAGCGAGATTTAATATCAATTTGAATAAGGACCGAAGATTATTATATCAAGGCAAGCTTAATTTAAGAAACAAACTCCAAATTAAAAAAAAAACATATTGATCCCCACACTTAAAGGAAAAATAGGATAAGAGTGATAAGATTTTAAGGTTGATCATTACTAACAAACATTAGTTTCCCTAATCATTTATAGTCCTACCTAGCTTCTTAGTAAAACAAGAGTTTCTCTAATCAAGAAGAAAAATTATCTCGTAGTGTTTCGATTAATCGATAATACCGCATATCTATTACGTCAATATAATATCCTTTATAGGACAAAATACTAAAGAACTAAAGTCTTAAAAAGAAAATAACATTCTTATCATAACCTAGTTAGGAAACAATTAAGCAAATTTTAAAATTCAATCCTTATTTGGATAGAAATATGAAATTTAAAAACTAAAACAACTAATTTCATGAGTTTGGGGCTAGTCTCACTTCAAGTTTAGCATCAATTTATTTCTATCATAAACAAACACAATCAATATAAGACCAATACAATACTATGCTCTAAATACAATTCTAAGTGGTCGTGTTATTGGTGTCATATTGCCTAGTTCTTTAATTTTCAAAGTTAGCATAAGACTGATATCAAACATCAATATGACACCAGTGTTAGTTAAAAAATTATGTTTCCTCTTTCTATATCTTACTCCTTTACTTGAATCAACATTACGAGCTTGAATTCAATCTCTTCAAGTAATAAAGTTTCACTCCTTGCATAAAGATCTACTATTAAGTCATTGAGAGCTTTTTTGGTCTTCATTGATGTACTTTTTCTCAATGGTCCTTCAATGTTTTATAATGGATCTCTAACAACTTTTAACTTTTAATTTGAACTATTTGCAAACTATCCAAACCCTTCTTTATGTCTCCCATGTTAAGAAGCTTGTGTAACTTGAGTAAATGCTGGATTCCCATTATTTTTTCACTCTTCAAAAGGATTTGTCCTCAAATCAACATCTTTATCTACAAAAACAAAATGAGATAAATCGACAATATTAAAGGTGGTATTCACCTAGCAAGTTGATCTTATTATTATTCATTATTTTTTGACTTGAAAAGGTTCATCTCCTCGTAGTTACAACGTATGCTTGCATTTGCTTGGAAGCCTCTTTTTTCTCAATTGTATCCAAACTTAATATCTATGTTCAAATATCACTTAGTTTTTCCCTTATTAGTTTACTTAATGTATAATGAGTCGTCTTCTAAATGTTTAATTTTCTTTCTTATGTAGCTTTTACATTAATTTGACTTTCTTTTTTCCATCGAAACTATCTCCTTCACCTAAAAGAATAGGTATAAAATCTAAAAATGGTAGTTCAAAACTTCAAAGGTCTTTTTAACTCTAATTAGGCCTCTCCTATGCAATTCTCTCATAATTAACTATCTTAAAGTACTATATAATACACATAATCAATTATCTCCAAACAAATATCTTTCCTACCTATAAATTTTCCTAAATGCAAAATTTGTAAATGTTTTAAACATATGACCAATATCAAGATTATCAATATATAAATCTTAAATATACTCAAAACACATCAATTTAAATGTAATGTACTCAATAAATTATGTCTCCTAGATAATGTATAAATAACTATAGTTTCTTTTCCTTGATTATAGTTCACCACATAAGAAAAAGTTTCATGTCTCTTATTCAACTTAATTTGACCTTGAATATATTTAATGATGCATAATCCTTATATATATCACAAACTCCTTATGTCATAGATAGTGTTGCCAAGTCTCTAATATACTCACCAACATATACATTTTCTTAACATAAGATATGTAGTGCATGATTACCATATTAAGTTTCTCGTTAAGCTATTAGTTTCTTATCTTGCATCAAGATAGTACCAATTCCTACACCTGAAGCATCACACTTAATATCAAAGGTGTTATAAAAGTTAGGATTAAAGAAGATGATTAATAAAGTCAATAAAAGAATATGTATAACTTACTTAGACACCATATCATATTAAACCTCATTCCTTTACCTTCCATTTGATAAAGAAACTAGTACTTGCTTTGTCACCCTAACCTTTACATTCTTATTAAACCATTTTAATTGTATGGATTAAGATGTTTTGTTGTAATAATTTACTTTAATAATATTCTTCTTTGTCAGGAAGTTGCAAGTGAGAGATTAAATAACAAGACAAGGAATGCAAAATTCTTAAAATGCATATATTCAAGTGGTCTATTTAACTTGAAGCATAATGGTCTTTCCATACCTGGAGTAATAGATGAGGGTGATTGATTCATTAGGAAGAAATTAGATAGAGCCTTAGTAAATACTACTTGGCTCTCTGATTCATTAATAGTAATAGTTTCTTCAATAGCCCTATCTACTCTAAACATAACTTAGCTAAAGTTACTCTAAAACATAGCCAAACTAAGTTAAGTTTCCCGTTTAGGTTCAATAATTTCCTAAGCAAGTTGATGATTTTAAGTAGGCAGTGTTTAACGGGATAAAGAGAGAAATAAGGGGATTATATTCCTTTAAATGCATGCGCAAGTTGAAAGAAATTAAAAGGAGAACTTAGGAAACTCTTATAGGAGAAGATTATAAGCACTAATCTTTCTATCAATAGAATAAGGAAGGAATTAAGTAAATCTTAAAAGGAGTTATTGAAAACCTAAGGGATGCTTCTATTAAGGTAAAGGAATAATCTGCTATAAATAAATATGCTAAATCCTTAGATAATCACCATTCCTTAATCAATCAAAAGGCGAAAGTTACCTGCCTAAAGGAAAGGGATAAGAAGTTAAAATTTCTTCCAAAATGCCATCTTATCTAGGAGAAACGTGAATAAAATGTGTTCCCTTTTCTGATAGTAAAGGAGAGACAAATCAAGGCTACGAGAGCCTTAAAATATTGAAATTTAATCACTTAAAATCTTTTATTAGGATCAGCTAATATTGATTGGTTGTAGGAGCAAGAAATCAATTTCATCTAGGATTCTCTATCTTAGCATCAAAATGATATATTAGTGAAGTCAATTATAGTAAGGGGTATCAAGGTGACTCCTTTTAGCCTCAATCCTTGTAAGGGCCCAAGACTTGATGAGCTCAATGTACTTTTTGTTTTCAAAAGAACTTAGAATTTAACTAGTAAGTTGATTCATAATGAAATTTTAGAATTTTTAAACCTATAATAGGATGCTTAAAGAATTGAATAGAACATTCATAACACTAGTCCCTAAAAGCATAATCTAAGCTCTTTGGATGACTATAGACTTGTCTCTTATTGCAATGTGATTTATAAAATTATCACCAAGATATTAGCATTTAGACTTAAAAAGTGATAAAATTCATAACCAAATAAGCCAGAGTGCCTTCATATAAAGAAGGAACATTGGGAATAACTTGTTTTTTGCTTAAGAGATTTTTAAAGCTATATTGGAAAAACAAAACAAAAATAATTGTATTCTCAAAGGAAATTGACTATATTAACTATTCTTTCATAGTTAAATCACTTAGAGCTTTTGTTATACCTGCAAAATTCATCCTATAATTAGATCAATGCTTCACTACAATTTCTTATGCCATCTTAGTGAATGATAAACCCTCTTTCAACTTCAATGGAATACGTGGTCTAAAACAAGATGAACTATATCACTTTATCTCTTTACCATTTACATTCAAGTCTTGACCAAGATGACAACCTACAAAATTAAGCAAGGAGCTAGCTTTAAGTTCCACCATAAATGAAGCTCTTAAATATGCCTTTTGATGATGATTTTTTACTCCTAAGTCATTTTAAGCCTACTTTAGTAAATTTATGATGAATTGTTTCAATTTATTTAATATTTTTTTAGGTTAGCCATCAACAAATCCAAGAGAAACTTATTTTTCTCTCCATTAACACTCTTACAAATATTTTAGGACTCAACCATCGATTGATTACTTTTAAGTGCTTGAAAATACCAATTACTGATAAGAGGATCAGCTATATAAATTACAAACCTCTCTTAAAGATAAATAGAATTAGGATTGCTCCTCCAAAGAGGAAGGAAAGCTGAGCTTCCATTCTATCATAATCATAAACCAAATGGTACTGACAAAGCAGATTTAGAAGCTCTTTATAAGTAAGGAGACCATTTGGGAAAGATGGATCCATCGTTATATGATTAAATATTATAACTTATTGGCCATTAACTTTAGCATCAATCATTTCTAGACTTGGAGCCAACTTTTGAAACTCAAGAGAATTTATGCATCAGTAGATGAAATTCATTGTTGGGAATGGAAAAATATATATTTTTAGTATTGATTACTGGAATGAGATAATTCCTTTACATAATTTATAAGGATAAAGTAACCTTAAGCTTTTAATCCCCCTAAAAGTCAAGGTAAAATGCATTATTGATCAAATGGCAATGGAATTATAGGTTTAGAGTGTTCAATTTCAAAATGACGCATATCTTTAATTATAAAGCTACTATTAAAAAAAAGAAGACAAAGTTATTTGGATAAGTCATAACTCCAAACAATTCACCAATTCCTATTGCCTTAATCTACTATGGATGTAGATGCCAAAAACTTTATGCTAGCATCGACTTTGGTTCAATTGCAACTCGATTAAAGCTACCTTTATTCTTTGCATACAATCAAGAATAGGCTTAAAACTCTAGGAAAGCTGGAGGGTTTCTCACTACACAACAATCTTTATGTCTTATGTAAGCGAGAACTTAAGACTCATAATCATCTTTTATCCAATTGTAATTACTCCAACTCATTTTGGAACTAGGTGTTCTCCTTATGTAAACTAAATTTTGATGTAGGTTGTTGGTTTAATTTTATGAAATAGGCTGTTTAAGTTCACTTCACTCACCAAGGTGATGTGAAGATCTTTAAGTTGGTAATATGATATGGAACATACTCTCTGTGGAAGAAAAAGAAACATAAAGATTCTACAAAATTTGCAGAAATCTTATAGGTGTTACTAATAGACAAACTAATTGGATAAGGAAACATATTATTTCTAAGGGAATCCAATCTTGTATATGCTCTACTTTAACTACATCCTAAGGTGTAAGTTAATGATGCTTGTTTTTTTCGTTTAGGTTTCGAACTCCTGTATATTTAAACACATGTACTTCGCAAGCTGCTTAGGTTCTATTTCAGCTCCTATTTTAGATTCAAGAGTTATTCTCTTTGTCTTAGTCTAAAGGGAGAATCGATTTTGTTCTATATTTAAGCTACTAAAATTCTCCTTTTGTAGTTTTGGATTGGTTATGCATATTCCTCAAAACCTCTCTTTCTATTAATGATACCTTTTTAGTTTTTAAAAAAACTATCGAATGCAATCACAAAATGATGCGCATAAAGAAAAGAAGCAAACATATCATTTTAAGAAAGCATATAAGCAAAAAGTTTTTCGTCCTTGCCTTCTTCATATATCAACTCTCATATGACATGATGACATTCTTACAATGACATACCTTAACTTATTTTTTAAAAAAATCAAGTTTTTATAAACAAAACTTGACACAGCTTTAGGATTTTGTTAGTTTTAGTTTCAAATTAAATGATTTTTACAATTTTAACATTCTTTTTAAAAACTATTAAATATTATAATTTAAGTTAAATTAGAATCTAAAATATATATTTGAGAACTTTACTTGATTAAACAATTATAGATAAAAGAGCTATAGTTTGTTAATAAACTATTGTCAAACTTATGTCCATACAAGTAAACATTAATCACCAAAAAATTAAAAATAGTTTTAAATTTAAACTTAATAAATGTTTTTGTAGAACTTAAGAAACCTTTTTAAGTTTAATCTAAGGTTGGCATATATAAATGCACGTTAAATACAAACTAATGGTTTCAATCTTCTTTAAGGCTATTTATTAAATTTTATTTTGGTTAACAATAAATTTATTATTTAATTTATATTAGCTCTATTAGTTAAAATTTTTAGTTGCGTATATAATTAAAGAAATGTCAATGCCAATCATCACAAGCCTTCATAATTTTAAAACTATTTTATTTATTTTGTTAATGTTTAACTAATAATTATATAGCAATAAAAATTATCTTTGATCTGTTACCTTAAGAAGAAGCATTTTGAATAGCATTTATCAAGCAATATATTTCCCCAAGGATTAACAATAGAACAACTCAAAATTACAATAAGTCATAGCTTAAATATAAAATCTAAAGTGGAATTGTAGCTAAAGAAGAATTTCAGGAACTGAATGTTGGGAAACTGGGTTGAGATTTGATCCTGATCGCAGCGAAATAATCACAAAACTTTTTCATGACTTTTGATTTCCCAAAAACCAAAATCTATTTAATTTTATAAAATAATCAACACAAATTATAATAAGTGAAATTTTATTTCATACTTTATTCTGAAGCTTAATCTATGTCTTGTCATATCTCTCGAATTGTTCCTGAAACTGATCAATCTCAACCACCGTAGCCGCATAAATATCCGACCTTTAACGGTATCCACAGAACAGGTTGAAGGAACTCTGTAACTCTTACAGAGAGGGTTAAGCAAGAAGTGCTAGCTCCATAGTGCTTAAGCTTATTTATAATAAGCTTTGAATGTTTTAGTAATTTAATTGAAATTAAATTCTAATTTCACTTTAACTTTAATTAGAATTACAAATAATTCTAATTAAAGACCAATTATGCTCATATAAGATTCAATATCTCATATTGATTTTTATTTATTAAATATCTCATATTTAATCATAAAGTTTCTCAAACTTTACAATCAAGCCCAACTTAATTAAATTAACTTTGTTCTCTTCAACTCATTACATATGTGAGATCAATTAGGTTCCCAAATATGTTGGCAATGTTTTCTTTTAATTTTTCTTTAATTCTCTAATTAAACAATGTATAATCATAGATCAAGATTGGCATCTAGCAACGCATCATGACCACTCAAATATTTAAGAATATCAAAACAGTTTTGATTAACCTTTCTGTGCATAATTTTTTTGTATAATTCAATCCTTTCATCATATAATGTTTCGATTAGACATAGAGCATGGAACTAATGCTTACTCTATTTTGAGTCTAATCATATTAGTTCTCTGTCATTAGCTACCGATTCAATTAATGACATTTGTAAACTATTTACAAATCATCATTTTACCTTGGACAAGGATTTATTGAATTAATACTAATTAAGAACAACAAAACATTCTCCCTAATTACTTTAAGATGATGAATCCTATCTTAATCAATCAGCTATCTCCATATAGTTCATGCTACATCCAGTAACTACTGATTAAACGACTTATGATTAAATAGATCATAAGTAGTATCAAAACATAACAATCTCCCATACAAGATAACTTTGATGACCTCAAGTCAAATAATCACTTATACAATCATCACAATGAGAATTTCATAGACATATAAGTAATGTTCTAAATGGATTTCTCATATCGGGTCTATTCAGTGAACTTGTTCTCTAGCAAGCACCCACACGTTTGTTTAAGTATCTCTATACTTTAGCTTATAAGATCGACTACTTCCTTCATAAGGAAAAATAAAAAAGTGTGCTAGTCTTTTTATAATTTATTAATGTCCAATCTTAATAAAACAATGACTAGGAACATTTAGGAATAATACATAAATGCAATATCTTATAATTATAATCTCATTATAATTTCATTTGCAATGTACAATTATCCCATAGATTTTATCATATACATCTAAAATTATGCAAGATAAAGAATGCTCTTAAATAATTTGTCACTAAACTATAACCAAAGCCATTGGCAGTAGGGCATAAATCAACAAACTCAACATTCAAACTAAAACTTACCATCAATTGATTGATTATGATATCATTTCATATCAATTAAATGATGACAATAAACTTAATAAAAAAACTAAACCTTAAATTAAATAATTGAGATAGCTACAACCATTTAATTTAGTTTTTTTTCTTTTCCATAAGTTAATTATGCAATTTCATAAATAATCTACTTACTATTTATACCAATCTTTCATAACAATTACATATCATTGAATTCATAGATAGCTATAGAATAATTAGTATCAAATTAATTTTTTAAATTAATCAATTTTGATTATTCATGAAATAAAAGAACACAAAACAAGAAATACTTGAATTAAAATAAAATCTAGGTTTAAAAGAAAACCTCACAAGGTTACAACTAAAATTTTGAATCTCCTTAAATCAAAATATTTAGATTTAGCCACTCATGATTATTGTTTCAATACGAAAAAACAGATAAAAAGATGAAAGATGAAGAGAAAAGACAATGAAAAATGAAAAGAGAATTATGGAGAAGATGTGTGACTTTTTCTCCTCTTTTTTCTATTCAAAAAAATAATTTCTTTCAATATTGCAGAGGTTCCTCGTTAAACAAGTCCAAATCTTCACATAATACAGATGGAAATAAGTCTCCTATCTAAATTGAAACTTTTAGGGTGAATAGGGTGAATTTGACATTAGGCGTAATCTTGCCTTCTCCACTATAATAATTTTTTAATTTTTTTGTGATTTTGACAAATAATACTCTAATTTAATCAAATCTCTACTTGTCATCTCTTAAAATAAAATAAATATTAATTTCACCATTAAAACACCAAAATTAATCCAAAACAAAAGAGACGAGTCTAATTAATATGGTCAAATCACATCTTATCAAATAACAAATGTAGCTCGGTCCAACTTGAGTTGACCAGGCTTAGGGCTAAATTTAAGTTTTTTTTTTTAATTTTGAGCTTCAAACTGAAATTAGATTTGGATTACTTGACATTAAGCTCAAAATGTTTACATAAAATAACATCATTTTGAATAAAATGGTTTTATTTTTAATTTTAAAAATTTTAAAAATAAAGTTAATGGAGTTCAATTGGGTTGCCCATTGTATCCTTAGAAGCAAGAATAAGAAATAGAATCTTTTCTCTCTCTCTTTCTCTCTTTTTAACCGATTGCTACAAGTAGTGAAAGGACTTTTTCCTGTGTGTTTTCTTAACTTATGATAACTAATTTGCGATTTTTCTATTTTTTGAAATAAGGAATGATAACTCTTAAAGCAAATGGTTTATTTTTTTTGTTTTCATTTTTTTAGTAATCATAGCCAAAAAAATTGCATCCAATAAAAAGTCAAACGTGCCTTTTTGAGTATTTTGACGTAATTTTTATTTTCTCTTTTTGATTTTATTTTTTAAGTTTAGTAAATAAACTTGTTTGTTTAACATTCAATCCAAATTATATAATTCATACAAAAAATGTAAATTTAGTTAGTTAAGAAATACAAATATTTTAAAATGAAATTTACATTATATATATTTTAATCAATACATTTAAAATTGAATTATTTTGAAATCATTAAATGTTAATTATTTATTAATAATAAATTAATAAGAAATTTTTATTAATAAATATCATATAAAATATAAATTAATTAAATGAGTATTTCTTATTTCATATGAAGTTTAAAAGATTTAGTTATTTTCACTAAAATAAATATTACACGATAAATGTAATTATTTTTAATTATTATTTAATGTTCTTTTACTTGACAAAAATCCTTGTAATCCCTCGCTTCCCCTCCTAAGGACTAAGATCATCTTGTAATTAGGCGCGTGAAACTCAAGCAATCGTGGGGAGGGAGGGACTCTTCGTGGGTGTTATGGTAATTATTCCCACATAGTTGCACGTTCTCGAAATTCCCGGAGCCTCCGCACATGTGTTTGATGGCTCAGTCGTCCACTCGTACTTTTATGTCCGGGACCAGAGCATTGATGACCATTATGCCGTACAAGGTGGCTTATTTTACATTCAACCATCGGAATCGGACGTGTGAGTCCGTGACGACGCCCCACGATCACTACCATACCAATTGCACGCCTTTATTGACAACACGCCAAATCTATCTTCCAAGTTTCAATTTCTCTTTGTTGGGGTATCTTTCGCAAACAAACAAACACACATATTAGCAGACGTGAGAATACAACAAACAATTCCTTTTCTCGATTATGGGTATTCCATGACAAACCAATAAAGTCCACCTATCCACTTTTACATCAAACCAATCACTTATTCATTTCCCACTTTACTGCTTGATTCCTGCACTCACGTATTCTATACTCCCTCTTATTTATAATAAGTGTCGTTTTAGATATATTTTAATTATTCAAAATAAATGTTATTCTTGACTTTGTATGCATGTTTATAATTTTTTTCTAAAATTAACCTTTCATTTATCTCTCATCTTAAATATACAGATCACAATTTCAAGACAATTTAATGTACAATTTCTCTCACATGCTAATTATTACAATTTACCTTTTCAATGCACATCATCATGTTTCTTTTTTTATGGGAGTATTAATAAGGGTATATCTGTAATTTCATTAACTTTCTTAATAAGTGTGTATTTTTCTAAAACGACATTTATTATGAATAAGAGGGGGTATTAGTTTATAGTTTATAATTTATAGTTTAATTAATTAATTTATAAAACTAATCATTTTTTAACAACAAAATTATTAAAATCAAAATGAAGTTAAAAATTAGAGAATTAAAATCAAAAACAAGTTGAAAAAATTACACGTAATATTTGAGGTTCTTATTTTTAATTCGCTGAAAAAAAGGCAGATGTAACCTAATCCAGTGGCACAGGTCCCCCCTCCCCGGTCACAAAATGTCATCTTCATCATCAAGAAGTAGGGAATAAAGAGCTACTGTGACTGTGCCTGACTTTAGTGCACTTACCTTACAAACAGTCTCAACCACGGAAAATTCCCAGACACTTCGCGGAAGCTTCTTAGATTCTCAAATGGAACCCAATTTTCTCTCGGCTTTCCTTCTTTGTCCCCTCCTTTTCCTAGGACGTGTATTATTCTCTGCTTTTCCTTCCTCTCCTTCCTGTTCTTCCCTTATGAACACAGTCTATCTCTCCCCCTTCCGTAAGTAATGATTTGTTCCTTATTTTTTTGTGCCTTCGTTTGTTTTGTAATACATTTTCTGGGTAACCTAACACAGAGTGAAGATGCAAACCAAGTACATTGAGAGATCGAGTAACATGTCGCCGTCGGAGAAGAGAGGTTTCGACTCCACCTCCGCTGAAGAAGGACAGCCTACTAGGAAACGCCCCGCTTTGTCTAGGTACACTTGCAACTTTAAGATGAAGTAAATTGGTAACTTCTCTGAGCTGAGCCTTCAACCTAATTTTGTGTTTAAGAGAAGTAGCAGCTAGCATTGCTCATCTTTCAGATACAAGCTTTTTCCAAACAAACACTAACAGGTTGTTGTGTACTGGGTCCTGTTACTTGCATTTGGTTTATACTAGAACGTGCAACTGAACCTAGAATTGCTACCTGAGGTTTTGTTTTTTATTTTTATTTTTATTTTTAGTGAATATATATTATTTAATTATTTAATATATTAATTGTTAACAAAAATTATGCATTACTTAGTAACTTTATTTAATTTTTGCAATTAAATTAAATATAATTAAAAATTTGAAACTAAATTATTTAAGTGAAACCAAACTTTCCTTAAATTTTTATTCAACATTGCACCTATATCAGTACTATGTTGAATTTGAGGGTTGCCGTTGCCCACATCTAGTCATTCACTTCAAATGAGACATTTGATGCTTGCTATCTAATTTCTTTTATCTTTTAAATTTTCTTGCAGCGTGATGTTTGAAGCTCTCAGAGTTGACGCTCTTCAGAAACTTTGCTCTTCATTTGAGCCTATTATGAGGAGAGTTGTAAGTTAGAATGCTAACGAATCCAAGATTTTAGTCTTGGGGGCAAAGAATTTAGTTTTGTAGTGCCTATAGCCGTACTTAATTTACTATATATATACATTAATACATATATTCTGAATTTTTTTTAAATTTTATAGGAGCTATAGCCCTTGTTAGTCCCCCTGGATTCATCCATGCTTCCACATGTGTTTTTATTATTCCTATTAAAGGGTTAGGAATACCGTAATCCCTTATTTTTGTATTGGATTGCCAAATCCAGTGTTTGTTTTCTCATATTTTCAAGAGATGGTTGTTTCTAACATACGTAATCCCTCTTTTAAAATATTAATGTATAGTGTGCGTTCAGTTGTTGACTTGGGTTTTTAAATGCTGGGCTGGGCAGGTTAGCGAGGAAGTGGAGCGTGCCTTTGCAAAATTAGCCCCTGCCTTGCTAAGTGGAGGGTACGCTTCTAGCGACTCAGTTTGAAAGGAACTTTTATATTTATTATGTTGGTATTTCACTTTTTTTCTTAATAAGTGTTTTGAATCTTTTTCATCCACCTTTGTATTTTTTTAATTAGTTTAAATATTTTTGTTTGTAGTACTACCTTTTCCGTTAATTATTTTATTTCATTTTTATTTATACAGTTTTTTGTTTATATATTTGTCTATTGTTTTATTTCAATTATTTAAAAATATCTTTTTTATATAGGTTTAACAGAAATCGTCTCTTTAGGATTGAGGCTACGTCTCAACAAGATTCCTACATTGTTGTTGTTGTACTCTACTTAATTTTCAACTCTTTTGTTTTCTAAGGTTAGATATTATGATTTTATCTGAAATTATTGGACTCTATTACAGCATTGACACTTGTTGTCATCATTACCAATAATGTGCTCAACAATGTTACAATGGAACTTATGATTTTGTATTTAGCTTTCTCTACTAGTGTTGGTTGGATGTGGAATTATATTTTCATATCAGCCTTTTTCCTTTTGTTTTTCCTTTTAAGATATGTTAGAGGCTTGATTTATTGTTGGTACCATTGCGCTTTTTGTTCTACTTGAAGCTGAGTTCACTTTTCAGCATACCTCGAGTTAACAAGCAATTGACCACACTCCTTGCTAAGATGATAGTGTCCATGCATGATCATGGGTTTTCTTTGCTTCTCAATTTTTTATACAATTTATGTTGTGATGATAGATTTGATTTCTTGATGTAAGACAAATAGAAAAAAATTCCAACTAGTAGCTAAAACATAAAAACTAACTGTTGAATGCTGTTAGGCTCTAGAAATATCAGATTTCAAGTTTGGCTGCTGAAATATTAGATTTTTGGTCTGAATTATAGCTTGGAATGCTGGAATTTCATATCTGGTATAGCTGGGTTTTTAAGGTTTGATTTTTGAAAATTTAGGCTAGTATTTTAGGGTTTGATACAGATAGAATTCAAGGTTTTAGTTGCTGAACTTTTAGATGAAAATTGCTGAAATCTAGTCATGTAAACAACTTCTCTAATTGTTTGGGAATAAGGCGTCAGTACTTTTGGACCTTTTCAGACTTTGCAGTCAGTGAGATTTTTACTGGAATATTGTTGTTATTATAGTATGTTAAGCAAGTAATTGAGGGTAGGAAACAAAGAATCACTTCTAGGGTCTAATTGAAAATTCAAATTTATAGAAAAAATTCAGGTTATCTTCTTCTTAAAGGTTTGAGTGCAAGTATATTTATAAAAGTTCTTATAATCCTTATTCTAATAGGAAAATATTCTAACTAAAATTTTCAAAACAAACTTTAATCTTATTCTATTAAGGATTCTTTATTCTTAAATAAGCTTGAGTCTTAAATAAATTAGAAAAATATCTAACTTATTATTATATCTTATATAATGAGGAAAAACATTAGCATAAAGTAATGTTAAGCTCTTGTTGCCCTTTCTGTCACTTCAAATCCTATTCTTCATTTTCCCAAATTAAAGTTTGTAGTTAGACTACTTTGTCCTCTTTTATTTCGTTTATAATTTCTAAACTCTTTTGCATCATTTTTGTTCAATAATATACACAGTTCTCTTAGTTCGCCTTAGGTCAAATTTATTGATGTTTCTCAATTAGTCTGTTTCACTCATGCAGTCTTTACGTGGGAGATGGGAAAACTTCATTGTTCCCTGTTCATTAACAAAGGCTTTGCATGTCAATTGTGCATCCCTTTGCAACATTTTGTTGATCAAGCTCATTTCTTACGTTTTGCGTGATAAGTTGTTATGCTGATGGTTTAAAAGATGCAGATTGTCTCCCAAACGAATAGAAGGAACAGATGGAAGAAATTTGCAGTTGCATTTCAGGTCCAAGTTGTCCCTGCCTCTCTTTACTGGTGGTAAAGTAGAAGGGGAACAGGGTGCTGTTATCCATATTGTGTTGGCTGATGCAAACGCAGGCCATATTGTCACATCTGGTCCAGAATCCTCAGTGAAACTAGATGTTGTTGTACTTGAAGGTGATTTCAACAATGAAGATAATGATAATTGGACTCGAGAAGAATTTGATTCTCATATAGTGAAAGAACGTGAAGGAAAGAGGCCCCTTCTTACTGGGGATCTTCAAGTGACACTGAAAGGAGGCATAGGAACTCTAGGCGAACTGACGTTTACTGACAATTCCAGCTGGATAAGAAGCAGGAAGTTCAGACTAGGATTGAAGGTTGCATCAGGCTATTCCGAAGCTGTTCGTATTAGAGAGGCAAAAACGGATGCTTTCACTGTTAAGGATCATAGAGGAGAATGTAAGCATTAGCTAGAACTGATTTTAAGAAATATCATGTTTTTTTTTTGGCTTTGTCATGTATTTTGGAATATGCTAATGTGTTTTGACCTTGCAGTGTACAAGAAACATTATCCACCTGCTCTAAATGATGAAGTTTGGAGATTAGAGAAGATTGGTAAAGATGGTTCATTTCATAAGAGGCTAAATAAGGCTGGACTATACCTTCAGTGATTTGAAGTTAGGGATGCACAAAGATTGTGGCATATAAGAATGTAGCTTGCTTGTCAATCAGATTCTTCAATACTTTTGTTATTGTTTCAAAATTCATTTTCCATCATTTTGTACAGATTTTAGGAAGTGGCATGTCAAATAAAATGTGGGATGTTTTTATAAATCATGCAAAGACTTGTGCTCTGAGTGGAAAACTTTATGTCTATTACCCCGCTGATGAAAGAAATGTGGCTATTGTTTTCAACAATATCAATGAGTTTAGTGGCTAATGGTTAACAGGCAGTACCACTTAGCTATCTCCCTTTTTTACAGTCAAAAGGTAACTAATCCTCATTCTACTATTTATTAAAAGTTATTGTGTTCGCCAGCTCCTTTCTCTGAAATTCTTGTTGCATTTTATGTTTCTTTGAAAGAATTTTTGGTTTACACCCAGTCTTAAAATCAAGGTCGACAATATTAAATGCATCAAAAAGGAATTTTAAGGAAACCTAACAAATTCCAATTAAAGATATCTACGCTCTTTAGTGAAAAATAATACATTACAAAATCTTACCTTATTGCTCGTTACCATGCGACTTAAAAAAAATACAAGGATGGAGGTTCAAAAATTGCAAATGCTTCATCTCTTTCAAGTCTATGTGGACAGCTTGGTAAAACAGGCATATGAAAACTGGGCTAGTGTTGTAGATTTTACTGATAGAACATCAAAATCGTCGGTAAAATGTAAGATTTTTACTGATGAAACAAAACGTACCGTCGTTAATTTTGACAGTCGTTGTAAACTTTACCTTTAGGTTTACTATCGATATTGGTTATTCCATCGGTAAATCTACCGACGGTAAATAAAATGTTCGTCGGTAATTTTACTGACGACTATTTTTACGACTCTTTTTTCCATCAGTATATTTCGTCGTTAATTTTTATTATCGATGGAATCTAAATATTTTTCGTCGGTATTTTCTGTCGTTAAACGACAATTTTTCTTGTAGTGCATATTCGGATGTATATGATAAAATTTATAGGATAATTATAAATTGCAAATGAAACTATAATGTGATTATAATTATGAGACTCATATTGCATTTATGGATTATCTCTAAATTATTCTTAATTATTGTTCTATTAAAACTGGGCATTAACAAAACGTAAGAAATGTTAAAGTCTAATGGTGCATTAAACACTTTTGAAGTAGAAAGTAGAGAAGAATAAGCAAGTTTCTTGTATTATCGTCTCTTTTCATTTTCTACAATAACAACTGATTATAACTTCTTATAAAGCCTAAAACATCAATAATAAATAACGGAATTATAAACAACACAGTTATTTCTAACCATCCTTCACTAAAATAGTCATAACCATTTAAAAAGAATTCCAAATGACTTGAAACTTTCACTAACTGAAACTAGACGTAAAGAGTTTTTAATCCATAGGTTACTCAGCCAAAATGACCAATGTTTGACCTTTCAACTTCTCTGTTAAATCAGTCTTAAATTTTATCCACCACAAACACTTTAACTATTAGACCATATTAATTTTAGATTTCCTCCCCCCATAAACTTAATTTGTTGAAAAGTTTAATCGACATTGGTTTTGTGAACATATCCACTACTTGATCACAACTTGCCTCGTGAGTCATCTCCACATCACCATCTTTCACATTCTCTCGTATGAAGTGAAAATGCACATTAATATGCTTGCTCCTTTCATGACGCACTAAGTTCTTTGCCTATTTAATCGCGGAGTTGTTATCTCTTCGAATTTCTGTTGGCTTCTTTTGAGCAAATTTCATCTCCTTTAGTAACTTACGTAGCCATAAGGAGTGATATACACATGAAGATGCGGCAATATATTCTGCTTCACAGGTTGACAAAGTAACTATAGGTTGTTTCTTCGAAATCCATCTAAATGTCGTGCTTCTTATGAAAAATAAAAAACCCGTAGTTCTCTTTTTGTCATCCATATTTCAACTCCAATCACTATCGGAATATCCAACAAGATCAAACTCATTATTATGAGAGTAAAATAAGCCATGAGATAATGTACCTTTAATATAACAAAGAATTTGTTTTATGGATTTCTAATGCTTCATTTTTTGCTCCTCCATGTACTGGCTTATCAAGTTAGCTCCATATGCAATATTGTCAGACCCCAAATTTCGAAGCCTAACTGAGATGTCATAAAAATGTGTCCTTGTGCTTGTTACCATTCATGGTTATTACAATTAACCCTCATTGGTCATCCTCGGTTCATTATTTGATACCATAAGTGTCGGGCCCCTTTTTTGAATTGTTCTTATACTGAAGCAAATATTCTGTGCTTTAACTTCCATCTAGAAATTTTAAGTCTTAGGGACTGAATTATAATTCTATTCCTAATATCATTGGTAGCTTTATGTCTCTAGTTTATTTAGAAGCAAGAATAATCTCATTTGGAGGTCGGATGATGTAGTTATGGCCAAAAGAATCAAACAAGGTTTTATTTTAACCTCAATCATATTGAACTTATTTCGGGACAATTAGCATAACTCTCTCTAAAGATATTGGATCAAGGTTATTCTTAGACGGTTTGAAATAGGACTTCAAGATCTATAACTTTCATGAAGACCTTAAAGATAGATTCTATCATCTAGAGAGTTAAAATTGGAGCAGATGATGTAAGATGAACAACGCATAGAAGATGTTTTAGTCTAAGACCTATTTTGGAACAATTAGCATAGCTTTCTCTAGAGGTATCAGATCAAGGTCATTCTTAGATTTTTTGAAAGATAATTTCAAGATATACAACTTTCATAAAGACCTTGAAGATAAATTCTATCATTTAGAGGGTCAAATATGGACCTGACAATGTAAGATGAACAGTGCATAGAAGATGTTTCAGTCAACATAAGAAGATACAGAAGGTCAAACTAAGAAGATACAGAAGGTCAACCTAAGAAGATATAGAAGGTCAACCTAAGAAGATATAGAAGGCCAACCTAAGAAGATACAAAAGGTCAACCTAAGAAGATACAGAAGGTCAACATAAGAAGATATAAAAGGTCAACCTAAGAAGATACAAAAGGTCAACCTAAGAAGATTCAGTCTGCACACTCCTGAGCATCTCCACTTATGAAGATCATAACTTTTGACTTTGATGTCTAAAAAGTTCATACTATATACCATTGGAAAGCTAGAAAGATAAACTACAACTTTTTTGAAGGAAACTTTATCTAATTTAGACTAAATCAATATATTTTTTCTCCTGAAGTCAAAATGTGAAAATTTACCTCTATGGAAGACTTGAAATTTGCACTATGCAAACTTGGAATGTCCTAAGCATAATCATTCAACTAGCAAATTGAATTCATTAAACTCTCAAATCTTAACTCATTTGATCAGTTATAATTTCTATCTTTCTTTTCCATAACATCTCACTTATGTGTGTGTATATATATATTCATGTTCAAAATCATCAACTCAAGTTGATAATTTCTTTAAATATCTGATTCCATGCGAATTCATATCTCATTAATATCAAAAGAACAAAGTTCTATAAATCTTTAATGGCATTTCAAGCTACAATACATCAACGTCTCAAAGTATCAAATTACAAAAGATTCTTGAACAATTAAACCTGAAATGCAACTAAAACATTGTGCCTTTTAAAACTAACTCAAAATACAAAATAAGCTAATTTGGAGTAATTCCCTTTAGGCTCTTGATCACTTGATCTCTTAGCTATCACCTGAAGATGGGACAAAAGGGGGTCAGATTGAAAGCTCCTAGGTAATAAGTTTATAATGGAGAATAAGAAAAATCGTTGAAATGTTCATTTATCTTATAAAAATCATATTGAATTCATAAAACGCTTTGTTCTCAAATTCTCAATCAAAATTTACAATTTTAGCTCCAAAACTCATAGTTAAAATATCATCACATCAACATAATATATACATTTAACCATCACTATAGAACACTCAAATTATGCAACAAACTTGTCAATTCAAATGAGTAATGCACAATCAAATGGCTCGAGGGTTCTATAGAAACATAATAGAGAAATCGAAGTTTACCCTATTAATAGAATGAGTCTATTTTTCAGAGCTCATATGCCACAAGCAGGTAGTCAGGAGAAGGCTCTTGTCAATGTGCACGTGATGAACAGAATGGTTCAATTCTCGCCTAAACAAAAGCACATAATCATGCTCAAATCATTTTATCATATGCTCATGCTTTCATGTTCTTTTTATTTATACAGAATGCCATGATAATTTTTTTCAAGGCATAACATAAAATATTTCAAAACCATTTTTCCATTTCATCATCAAAATTCATACACCAACATGTAGCAATTTCTCAAAAAACTCAAAAACATTAAAAACAACATTTATAAAGTAATTGAAATCATTTTATTTTCTTTATTTGGAAAAGCATTAGTGGCTCATAACTCTATTATAAACATATAACCCACCTTGATTTCCAAGCTTAAAGACTTGCTCAAAATGCCTCTTCTCTTGCTCCTCTTGCCTTTCTTGATTCCCTTATGAATGGAGAAAGAAGACGGTTTAAGGGGAACCTCTTTGATTTTAGGGTTTCTAAGCTAGATTTTGGATTTTTTGACCTAGATGGATTATGGGTAGGTTAGATTTGAGTTTGATTTGTGTTGATTTCATTTGTTGTGATTTTGAAGTTTTAGGGATTTTGTTGAATTGAAATTGAATGGAAAATTGGTTTGATTTAGGAAATCAAAAGAAACCTTATCCAAGAGTAAGAGGAAGGGAACAATTGAGTTTGGTTTCTCAAGCGAAATAAGGTGGGTTTCATGTTTATAATTGAATAATAAGCCATTAAAGTTTTTTTTCCAAATCAAGAGAATAAAATGATTTCAAGTACTTCATAAATGTGCATATAATGTTTTTAAATGATTTAAAGAATTTTCTTATATGTGTGTATATGTTTCATGGATTGGATTTGAATTGTTGTGAATGTGGAAAAAATGCATTGTGATATATGATCATGTTATGCCATTGAATTGTTTCATGGTGTTTTGATTTGAATGGAAAGAAGAAAAAGCATGATAATATGAAATTTTGAATGATTGAATTGAGTATAAGCTTTGATTGTGTTTGGGCGAGAGAGGAATCATTTCGTAGTCATGTGCAAATCGACATAAAACCTTTTTCCGGTTGCCCGCTTGTGGCCCACGAGATCCATAAAGTGAACTCATTTCGTTCACGGAGTAAACTTCAATTTCTCTGTTTGTTCCACGAAAACCTAGAGCCTTTTGATGTGCATTGCGTTTATGAATTGTCAAGTTGATGCATATATGATTCGCATTATTGTGAATTAGTTGAAAACTATGATTTTCTTGAATTTAATTAGAATTTCTATGACAAATGAATAATTTCAATGGTTTTGTTTGTTTATCGATTATAAACTATTACCCACGAGCTTTCAAGCTCACCCCCTTTCCATCCCATCTTCAGGTGAAAAGAATGAGATCGAGAAATCAAGAGTCAAGGCCTCATTTCGATTATGCATATTTTTGTATTTGAAATTAGATTTTGTAAAAGCAAGACTTTAGACACACTTCTAGAATTACTGGGTTTTAAATCTTTTGTATTTTAGATTTTGATATTGATGATGTATTGTGGCATGAGATGCCATTAGTGCTTCGTAAAAACTTATCTTATGATGTTAATGAAATATGAATTCTGTATGGATGATATAAGTTGAGTTGGAATTAGATATATTTGAAAAAAATTTCCACTTGAGTGGATGAACTTTGAACATAAATTGTTGTTATATATATATATACATAAGTGAGACGTTATGGAAAAGAAAGATAGGAATTATTAATGATGAGAGGTAGATGAATATGAAGAGTCAAATGAATTGAGGTTGGGAGTTTGATGAATTCCAATTGGTAGTTGAAATTGTTATGAATGATATTGCAATAGAGGAAGTGAAGTTGGGATAATTTTCAAGTTTTTCATGATGGTAAAATGTGTGTTTTGATTTCAGGAGAAAATCTGTATTAATATAGGATGAATTAGATAAATTTGTTTTCATAAAAGTTGTATCTTTTCCTCTTATCTTTCCAACAATATAAAGTATGAAAATTTTGGATATCGGTGTTAAGAGAACGTGCATCCCGAATAATTAGAGCATACAGAGTGATATCGCACTAAAAAGAGTTGAATTTGGAAAGATTATGAGTAAAAAGGATATTAGGATGGGTTTAGGATCCATTGGAGGGATCTTGGAGAGTAAAAATTTCATTTCACCCAGAAGTTACACGGTCTGCCCGTGTGAAATTCACACAGGCCGTGTGTTTCCAACACAGAAGCACATTCACACCCGAAAGTTACACTGTCTGCCCGTGTAAAATTCACACGGCCCATGTTTTGACCCTTTCAATGACAAAATCTCGCTTTGAGTTCTTCACAAAAGTTGTATATCTAGAAGTCCTATTTCAAATCATCTAATTTAACTAAATCCAACATTCTTAATGAAAGTTATATCAATTATCCCAAGATAGGTTCAACATGATTAAGAACATGAGCATGGTTGATTCTTTTGGCCATAACTTCATGACCCGACCTCAAAATTAAGCAATTCTTGAAGCATTGCATTCCCAACACATTTTTATACCTTTTAAAAAAATTGATAGCCATTGGTGTTGAATTTAGAAAGATTTATGGAAAGAAAATGAGGGATCGTTTGGAAGAGCATGACAGCGTTATTAACACATTTTGGATTTTCAAGCATATCTTCATCTATAGAAATCCAATTGAGTTGGATCTTGCTTGAAAATAAACTAGAGACTAAGAGATAAAATTTTGAAGAAGTCAATTGTGATTATTTTGATTCTGTTGTGTGGGCTCGCTTTTGTGACTTAAGATGTTATGATAATGATAATGAACAGATGATGGCTAAAAAGATTCCATGGAAATAACCCTACAGGTTAATACGCTCACTTTTATAAATGGTTTCATGATGTTGGGTTCCGAAAACAGGATCCTACATGTTTGGTATCAAAGTAAGAGTTGGATTCCAGAAATGGTGTGCAACATGTATGGTATCAGAGCTAGAAGAGGAATTGATGATTGTTAAGAAGACTTCATTGGATTACGCTCACGTTTTATGGTTTAAGAGTTGGGTTCTAGAAACGATGCCCAATAGGCAGTCCTCTTGACCCCAAAATGTGCTCCACATTCATACAAAAAGTAAAAGGCTAAAATCGAAGGTATTTCACTTTTAGGCACTCACCTCCTTAGGACTTGATCTGCATAATGCCTCTATAGAAACGAGTCATCCCAAACATAGTACTTCACTTCATTCTTTATTCCCAAACATCCTCATTTTAGGATAACTTATCTTTGTATCCAAACACAACTCTCTTTTGCCAAACCTTAATCTCCCAATATGAATCCTTAGCCACCTTTTATCCCTTAATTTGTCAACGTCACTATAGAGAGCATCAACATAATAGCCTCCAAGACAAGAGTGAACCATCATCCTCACAATGTCAGTATTGCCCTACCCTATTCTCATAGATCCTTAACTTTTTCATTCTCTTATTAGCCACTCACCGTCGACAACATTATGAGGCACACAACTGATTACCAACATGATCTTTGGTAGTGACCAATTGTGAGCTGAAAACATTGCCCAACTGCTACTAAGGAGAAGCCACAAACATCACCTGTTATTTTTAGTCATCGACAACAGTGGCAATCACAAGTGGCCATCAACTTCTCATTACCAAGCTACCTTTGTGTCTTTTAAGAACCACATCATTGAATTATTAAAAGAAACCAGTGAACAAGGGTTTCTAACCCAAATTCTTTAAGCAACTCACTAATTCTATAACTCCAACACACCACTTAGAACATACTTGCTCCTTAAACATTAGAAACATGTTTTGGCTATTGTTATATTTCTTGCGATGACTGGTAACAACAACAAAATGATCAAAACCATTTTGGTTGTGTTGATGGCTTATAAAGAGATTGGTTTCAAAAACCACATTCTTTTTTGTCTTTTAGTCTAATTGTTTTTCAAAAACAAAGATGGAATATTTTTTATTTTTTAGATTTCTTCATCTTTTAGGGGTGGCAATGTGATAGGCATAGGGCTACTTGGCCCGAAATTGGACTTGAGCTCGATTGGGCCATAGGAGGTTCGAGTAGTTTTGGGTTTGGCTATTAGGATTTAGGTCAAGCTGGGCTCCTGATTAACTAAAGCCTAGTCCATTGAATTCGGGTCAGGCTGGTAGTGGACTCCCATCCTTATCTTCTGTGATGCAACTTCATTGATTTCTAAAACTTATTGTGTGGCAACATTTTTATGAACTTTTCAAAATTCAAGAATAACCTAATTTGATTATGAGTTTTAGAGTTTGTCATTAATGGGTGTTAATATGATTTTTCATATTTTAATACTCAAATTTAATTTGTAAATTTTTTACAGTTCAATAATAATAATCAAATATTCTTAATTAAATTATAGAATTGAAATGGATTCTAATACTACTGTTGAAAATTTGCGGCGAGACCTAATCCTATATGTAACAAAATAAATACAAAACTCTTTTTTATTTTATTTTTCAAAAGCCAAACTGACTTTAAATTCTATAATATGAAGTACCTTATTGTCTAACTCAATCTTTTTTCTTTTAAATTCTCCCTCAAATCTATCCTAAAATTAGTTTATTACAATAATCTTAGTCATAAATGTGTCCTACCTCTAATGATATTCATACCAAAAAGTTGAGAATTTTATAAGTGATGTAAAGAGGATTAACAAAAAATGTTATCTATTCAGAACTTAAGTCTATTTATAATATAATTTTAATTTTTTAATAATTTAATTTAAAGAAGTTTTAATTTTGATTAAACCTTAGTTAAAATTGTAATTAATTCTAGTTAAATACCGCTTGATTTCAAAAAAGATTTAATTTCTCATACTGGTCCTTATTTATTAAATATCTCATATTTAATTCTAAAGTTTCTTAAACTTTGCAATAAAATTCAAATTGATTAAGTTACCTTTTTTCCTCTTCAAATTATTTTTGTGTAGCTTATTAAGTTCGTAAATATGTTAGTAATGGATATAGATTATAACTTTAGATCATATTTAGGATTAAATAAATTAAAATTAGTATCTTGTAGTACATCATGATTACCGAAATAATACAAATGTTAAAGTAGTTTTGACTAATATTTTCTTATATGATTTTTTTGTATAATTAATTCCTTTCATCATATGATATTATAATAAGATATAGGACATCAAATTTTTTTAGTATTTGATCTTATTAATGACATTTTAAAATAATTTTCAAAGTGTCATTGAATCTTGGCCAAGTATTTGCAGAATTAATACTAAAAGAGAACGATAGAATATTCTTCTTAATTAGTTTAGGGTAATGAATTCTATATTAATCGTTTAACTATTTTCATAAGCTATCCTTAACTATGATGTGTCATAAATAATATCAAAACATAACAATCATCATATAAGAAACATTAGAAATTTCAAGTCAAAGGTCACTTATACAATTATTACAATGAGAAGTTCTATAGACATACAAGTAATATTCCAAACGAAATTCTCATGTAAAGTCATTTTAGTCAACTTATTTTCTATTAAACACTTACATGTTCATTTAAATATCTTCATATTTTAGTCTATAAGATCAATAACTTCTTCATAAAAAAGAAACATAATATGTACTAGTTTTTTAATGAAAACATTAATATTCAGTCTCAATAGAATAATGACTAGAAATAATTTAAGAATTATACATAAATTAAATACAAATTTTATAATTGTGATTTAATTTCATTTGTAATGTACATTTATATTTTATCTTATATATTAGTTAATTAAACAAATATGTATAAGAAGAAAATATCTTTAAATAATTATCTCAGTTAACTCTAATCAACCAATTGATTATTGGATATAAACCAACAAAATCTCCTAACAACATTATGTTATCTATCGCATAGCAATAAAAAAAACATTGTCTAGATGAGCATTCTCTTTCCAAATGGTTCATGGAAAAACAAACAAGATGAAATTACAAACTAAAACCTTCGGCATTCATTTGCTATTTCCATTAAGGTTCAATCATGACAAAATTAACCAAATGGAATCAACATCTAGATTTGCATGAGATAAAATTAGACAGCTTGATCTTGAATACATTTATGTAGTCTCATTAAAGAAAAATGCAAAATACTGATGGAATATTACCTACGAAATTTTTTTTGGTAGTAAATTAGTAGTGAAAATTGCTATTCGTAGGAAAGTTGTTAGGAAAAAAGATAATTTGTGACAAAAAAATTGTTG
>JANZLF010000002.1:26892298-26908499 GCA_026546835.1 Erythroxylum foetidum
GTAGCATCATCACATAAACAATTGTGAAAATACTGCTAGCAGAGATGTATGGATTTTGGACATTTAGAATATGCAAATAAGATTTGAGAGTTATATTGTCTGTTAATGGTCTTTTGTCTAAGAAAGAGTTATTGAAGGGAACTGTTATGCAGTAGTTTCCAATTAGCAATTGTTTTTGGGATGAAATGATAGAATGGTTCCCATGTGGTTTGATAGCATATGATGGTGAAAAAGGACATATGTATAACAATCTCACTAAATGTGCACCATGTTCCACAGATATACTCCTTTAAATGCTGCCTTCACAAACAATCTTAAATCCAAGTCAATGCCTAATCTAAAATGGCGAAGAGTGGTTTTCAAGATAAGCGGTGCTGCATTGACTGGGAACTGCCAGAATATTAATCCTAAGGTGGCAATAAGATTGCTAGGGAAGTGGCCATAGCATGCGGAGTTGGACTTGAGGTGAATAAAAACAAGAACAAAAGGATAGCTCCTAAGAGGACACCAAGAGACAGACATCAACGTGAAAGGGAGCAGGAATAAGGCGTGAACAGGATGGAGGGAAACAACAAAGCAACGTGGAGGCAGTGGAGACAGCTGCTGAAAAGTGCAGAGAGGAGTAACCCCACCAAAACAATGCACCATGCCAAAGACACCAGCTGGAGACGCACATGAGGAGGGTCATGCCAAGGCAAAAAAAGAGCTGGAAAGATAAAAAGGGAAGGTTGGTGCATGAATAAAAGAAGGTAAGTAGCGTGAAGTAAAGTGTAGGGGGAGCTGGGCGTTAAGGGAAAAACCAAGAGAGTTGTGTATGCGTGAGGGAACTAGAGAAGGGCGTGAATTGAAAAGGTTAAAAAAGTGAAGGGGGACTAACGTTACAAACCAAGGGAGAATAGAGGCTGGGTGCGTCTGTGGAGAGCAGCTGGTGGCGTGACTGGGTTGGAGCAGCAGGTGGAAATAATTAAGACACGTTAGTAGCTGGATAAAAAGGAAAAAAAACAGCAGGAATTGGCAGTGTTATATGCGTGAGAAGCTGCAGAGTAAAAGAGACCTACGTAAGTAGCTGGTAAGAAAAAAGAGAAGACACGTTGAGCAGGGGGAGAGCATTACAAGTCAAGTGCTGGGCAAAAAAAACCAGAGGAAGGAGCGTGAAGTCTGGGGAGCTGAAGGACGTGTGCGTTACATGAGTGGGAAGAGTGTGGTCTGGAGAGAAGAGGGAGTGAACTGGTGAGAACTAGGGGGAGTGCGTGAACTGAAGATGAAGAGTGCGTGAAGTAGAGAAAACAGGTGAGCTGTGCGTGAACCAAGGAGAGGAAGGAGAGACTAGCGGCGACAACAAGGTTTCTTTAATTAGAGATGAGATTTTATTACACTGTAGCAAAAAGGAGAATAAAAGGGAGTAGCTGTGCAGTAGAGAGAAAAAGACAGAGGATCTACGCAGCAGCCAAGAGTGACGCACAACGAATCAAGCTGGGAGACTTGGACGCTGGGAACACTCTGCACTCCAAGGCTTTTGATGCATGTAATAAGGCAGCTGTGAAGGTGACCAGACGCTACACGTAGAGAAGATCTGGACACACGAAGACAAGACGCAGATTGGAGAAAATCAGTAAAGAAATAGACCCAGTCCAGACCTGGATTTTGACGTCTATGCTAAGATTTTCCCAATTTTTCGTTCCTCCTCCCTTAATGTTTATTTATCTTGATTTAATATTTATTTTGTTGAACATGAACTTGATTAAGTAGATCTCTTGCCAGGTTTTAAAGATGGGTAATAGTTTTCAAATTTGTATATGATTTGATTCTGGATTTTATTCGATAAAATTTAATCGTGGCTATTGATTCTTGTTTTGTGTATTATTGTGCTTGTTATGTGTTAAGCCTCACATAATTTGCGTCGAAATTATAGGTTGAAGAACTGAAAGGTGAAAATCGGTAATGGAAAATCAAAATTAGGAACTTACAGGTTTAGATCTAGACATAGGGAAAAATTCGCAAGAGGAATTACTAACTAGATAAAATTCTTAATGGATTTTAGTTAATTTCATGAGCCACGATAGTCAGGATTGATTTTAACTAAGATACTTCTTTGACGTCTCGATAGAGAATCATAGAAAATTTGGATCTAATTTCCTTCAAAGTCTAAGGATCAAGTTTATTGAATAAACCAGAAGAAAATAATTAGAAGTCGATCACGAAACCAAATTTGAAACCTGTCTTTTACATATTTGATTCATTCCTTTCAATCATAAATTGCACTGTTATTCTGTTTGTTTTAGGATTAGTTTTAGCAAGTTGTTAATTAATCAATTCCTCAATTATCAACATTTAAGTGATTAGTCCAATTAATTGAGTAATCCAAGCCTAGTACTTACACAATTACTCCCTGTGAGACGATATTATACTGCACTACTTGAGACCCGTGAACTTATGGAACCATATCAATATTTTATAAGATTCTAAGGGAGAGCTAGACCCTAATAAACATGAAAGTTATTAAGCATTGAGATAATGGGTTAAAGCCTTATAGCATTAAAGAGTAACTTCTTATTTTAATTATTGATCATTCTTTATTTGAATTAAAAAGTAGATGACAATATTTCATTGAAATATCTTTGTTGTGCTAGAAATGCCTAGGTATTTAAAGGAGGATTGATACAGAGTAAAGCTAATGATTTTTTATTTCATTCAGTCCAGCTAATATATAGATGTAACTTTTTTGTAATTGATTTTAAGACCAAAGAGCTCATTGGATGTTTGTAAAGAGTTCATGAGTATCTTAAAAGAGTTTAATTCAACCCTAATAAATAACAATAAATCCTTTACAAAAGAAAAATTGAAGATTGTAAGAATTTTTTATAATTTTAATGTTACTTAATGTTGCCTACTTACTCTATGTTATATGGTATAGCCTAATGAGAGCCTTGATGTTGATTATTAAGAGATAATAAAATAAAACACCCACTTGTATGAAACCTTTACTTTATAGAGGATGTTGGTTGGCTCTCTATTAGCCAAACTATTTAAAAGGTTGTGGTTATGAATCGATCAATCCATTTTATGTATTGATTAGGGAACTCAAATGCCTCTAAGGTGTTAAAGAGTAATTGTTAACTAACTAAGTTCAAGTCCTTATGAAAGTCTATTTTAATAAAGTAACTTTTAAATCCTTTATTCTTATGATATTTCTTAAGTAATACTTGATCCAGGAGATCTTACCACCTATGTTTCTCATTTGAATGAAGGCACCTTAATTGGGACTCATTATTGATTTGAAGATCAAATTTATTCTTGTAGCCAACATTCTAGAGATTACCTTGTAGGTGACATTACAACATTAATCTTAAAGAGATGAGAACCCTAGGAATGAGTGTAGTGAAGGTTTTGTCTTTCTTTCTAATTATTTTTCCTTTGGAAAATAATTCTATAATAACCTTGGTCATATAATCTCCAATTAAGACACTAAAGTCATTTTGTCCTTAAGCTTTATTAGCATCGATATTGAAGATAGCTTTTCCAACATCTACTTTTGTAAAGGGCCTAATAAGGAAAGAAACTAGGTTTGTAGTGATTGATTAAGAAATGAAGGATCTTAGGACATCATAAAATAAAAGTAGTTACAGGTAGTAGTGATGGTGCTTTTAAAATGCTTGTAAGTTACCTTTTTCAGCTTAGGTTGATCCCAAAGTTATTCCCAAAGTTGTTGCCCCATTTTCATACTTTAGAATATTATTGTATTAGTGTTTCTTTTAAATAATATGACATTAAAGAAGAACTTTGAATTTATATCCATCTTTAAGCTATAAGACCCTTGATTTTTGTTTAATACGGGAGTTATAGACTTCTAATGCCTTTACAGAGTTAGTAGGGGTCTACTTCTCCTTAGACATAAATTTTTCAACTCTTAGATTAACTAATATGTTGTATTAAGCTATTTAGAGAAAGTTCCTTGCTTCTTTTATGACTTGTCTATTACTTGAAGCTTCCCCATATAGATAAATGCTTCAGATCCATAATTGTTAGCTTATAAGCCTTTAATAATGGCTTCTTTATATCTACAAATATTATCTAGAGAGTTGTTAAACCTAAAAGTAGCCTTAAGTTTGCAAATACTATTAATATATTATATTTCCAAAGAAGAGTGATTTAAAAAAAACAAGTCACTAAAGCGGCCTTTAAATTTTGGGAAGCTTTCAATCCATCTTAAGTTAATCAAGTGCCCATCTATCTTTTCTTAAAGTGCCAAATTCTTGAGTTCCAAGCATACAAGTGACAATCATAATTGAGGTCAATGATGCCAATTTGAGTTAAATGTTCCTAAGTTCCTCATTATTGTGTTTTAAGCTTAAATTTGTTCCTCAAATTTTATGAACATAAATGGTGTTGATGAAATCACCTTGAATAAGTTATAAAGTCAAGATGTTGTAATGCAGTTGCTTCCAATCGTCCCACAGAGAGATTCTTTGAGAGGCAAGGTTTACAACATAGAAGAAGCTTATGTTGACAACAATTTAAGTTGTGAGATCAGGTAGCTTGCAAATGTATATACTAGTTTGAAATTTGCTAATGGTGGACCAATACCTATCTAGAAACTTCAGGCAATCTTAAGCCTACTAGCCTTTATTCTAGTATCTAAAAGCCCTATTAGATAAGGTTTTTTAGAATTCGGGTAATCATGTAAAACTTTTAACCCCCTCATTGTCCATGTTATAATAAATATTAATTTAGGGAGGTTGGGTTGTTGATAGCCTTTTTCTTTGGTCTTCCTAGCTTTTACTTACAAGTAATTTGAGGTTCATCTGCTAAGGCTCTTCCTTTTAGTTCTAATCTAATTGCTGCAATGATAGTAGTATCTATGTCTGATTCATTAAAGGTGGAACATCTAATTACATTTCCTCTACTTTATTTTGACCCTTTGTTGGCATAAACTTCCAAAACTTTTTGAAGAGAAAGTGCCCTCATGAAGACTTAGGTAAACCAAGGTTTTGTAAGGTACCTGTAGAGGATTAACAAGAGACGTTAGAGTTGAAGGAAATTATTATTGATCTTGCTTAGGTACTTGTTAAGGCATTTGAACTAAATCAAGGACCTTAGTGACTTTTTATAGAATCAATTAAGTCTATATCCATTTTTATCCTAAAACAATTCCTCGAATACCTTAATCTCTTTATGGAAGTAATTTTTATCCAAAAAAAGAGTTTGCCTAAAGAAATAGTCAAATAACTTAATCTTATAGTACACGGGTATTCAATAGGAATATAATAGAAATTTACCCATGGCACTTTTCTCATTTTGTGTCTTTCGATCTCCATTTTTGGTTTCTATCTCTAGAAAATGGTTAGTTTACTATTTATATGCCATTGACCAAACTCTAAAATTCTTATGAAGTTGGCTTCTTTATTGATCTTAAATAATAATATGCCATCTTCATTAATAAGAATATTCTTAATCTCTATCTTCTTCTAATTATTGTATGACTATGTTTGCATCAGTGGAAATGCTAGTATCTTGTTAACAAAATGTCCCACAAGAGTTGTTGACCCGTTTGGAAGATTTAGTTTGAAATATTTCTATAACTGGACAACTCATATACCTATTAAAAGAGGAAAGTAAGAGAGCTTTTAATGGTGATCCATCACCAAACATTTGACATTAGGAGAGCTTGATTCCCAAGGCATTAGAAGTGAGTCTAATGGAGAGGTAGTGGAGAGGTTGTGAGGTAGTATATGCAACACCAATTGATTGCACAACAGGTAAACATGTAAGCGTTGAAGTTGAACTACAACCAATTAAAGTTATGTAAGGAATTGAGGTAAGAGCGCACGAAAAAGCAAGTAAGGGAGCAAGAGAAGGACCTTTAAAGAGCACATGTGCTACAAGATCACCATGAATGGAAGAGGAAAGAGTGATGTAAGAAGAATATAGTTTGCGACAGAGGTAAGGGAAGCAAAGTTGGAAGTGAGGAACTATGAAGGGAAGGAAAATATTAAGAAAGAGGTTTCAAGGGAGAGCCTACTTATAAGAACCGAGACAAAAAGGATAGACCTTACAAGTAGGAGAGTTAGGGTAGGGAGATGCTGATGAGCTAGTAGAATCTAAAGGTTTCATTCTTAAAAGGAAAAGGAACATGTCTGAATTATTAATTGAGAGAGCTCCTACTTAAAGCAGTTAGCATTAAGAGAGAATAAATTTCAAAAGGTGAAGAAAAATAAAAAAAGAAAGGGTGACATAAGGAAAGCCAACTAGGAGGTTAGAGAGAAGGGAGAGAACCTTTTTCTTTTATCAAACGTTTATTTAGGACTATAGCATTATTGTCAAGCCTTTCACAAAAATTTTTAGAGAGGAAGCTTTTAAATAGAATGAAGAAGCTTAGTTAGCATTTGAGAAACTTAAAGAAGCCAACAGTTTAACCCAATTTTTTGGCCTTACTTGATTTCTTTAAACCTTTTTTTTATAAAATAATACTAGTGATGTTGAAATTATGGAAGTGCTAAAATAGGATCAACACCTTATAGAATTCTTGATTAAGACTTTATCTTTTAAAAGTCATGACTTATTAACTTATGAGAGAAATTTTAGTATCGGTGAAATTCATTAAATATTAGCATCATTACCTTAATAATAGGAGTTTTTAATAAAAATAGACTATAAAAAATTGAATTATTATTGGGCGTTATGTCCACTCTACTACTAAATTTAGAAGTAAAATAGACAATAAGTCCTTATATATGACTTTATACATAATTGGGAAGAGAATTTTTGTAGTTGACACTTTAATCAAATTTTTTTATTAAAAACTTCCTCACCCTATATTTTGATCGACAATTCAATACTAAATGAAGTGAAGACTAGCTGGGATAGTGAAGTTATGTAAGATGTCATCAACAAACTGCAAAAAGGTTTTACACCTTCCATATCTTATGAATAAAGAGATCACTTACTAAGATGGAAAGGAAGTAGATGTCGAGTCGGCGGAAGGACCCAGTACAGCTGGTGCATCAGAAGTACTCCTTGATTTTTTAGAGATGATAGGTGAATCATCATTAGTAAATATTAACAATGCATCATTATAGGTTAAATTGATTACTTTGACATATGGTGGAACTTAAGGAAGACACTTTAGTGTGATGAGAATCACTAACAAGCTACGTAGTTTACTTTGTTGGAAAGAATCACCAAGGCATGTGAGAAATAATGTGAGCTAACGTGTCACTTGCTGAAGGAGCAAAACTTAACCTATACGACCTTATCCTAATCTCTTGCAACCCTCATTAATTTCTAAAGAGTGTCAAACTAAGATATTTATGAACTTCATTAAAGGATTACCTAATTCAAAGAGAATATTATTTATTTTGGTAGTAGGTGATATTCTAAGTAAAATATTAACATTTATAGTTTTAAAAAACATCCATACACCAAATAATATCAATATTTTTATAATACATGAAGTCTGAAAGGTAATTGTTAATGATAAAGATCGGATATTCTTAAAGCACCTTTTGACAAGAATCATTCAAATTACATGGAGATAGTATTCACATTTCATCATCTTGATATCCATAACTGATGGTCAATATGAAGTTGGTATCAAAATCTTGTTGACCTATCTTAAATGTATGTGCATTTATTCACTTCTTTTGTATATTCCATATATTGTCAAAGATCCAAAAATTTTAAACGTGGATCAAACTCTAGTTGAAAGGAAAATAATTTTACAAGTGATAAAATTTTACATTAAATGAGCATACAAATAGAGTTAACAAAAACCGTACGATTAAGTCTGATTCAAAGTTAGGTTAAGTTTGGGATGATCAAACTTTTAAGCTGAACTTGAATCAAGAAGACTAGCATCAGTATCTTTGTTAAAAATGCTGTTTCTGAGAAATAACGAACCGTACACGCGAAGTCGATACATGGCAAAATTTGGCTTTCCCTGTCTCTGTTCTCTCTTCTCCGACTATTTGGTAATAAAACCATGGAACATGGTCTAACTGATATTCTTGGACAGTTTCATAGGCTTCGAATACAAGTAACGAAACAGTAACTAGGAATTCGGTTTTGATGCTTAACGCACTGTATCGCTCCATAAAAGCCGCAATGCAGCTTTCACCCACGACATACCGGAGGTGAACTTGCACACTGTGACTAATCTGCTCTCTTCCGCAGAAAAACGGGTTGCTTCTTTCAATCTCCTGGACATTCACGAACTACTTTCTCGCAACTGAATTGTCATAATTAGGCATACTTACCGCGAAAGTAACAAAAGTGCGGACTGGCTTGTAAAATTTACAGGACAATTCCCCCTAAGAATCACTACTTTGGAGAAGTTACATACCTCTCCTATCAGAGGATGAGTTGGGGGTCAGTCACCCTGACCCAACATGTATTTTGTCTTGCTACTTTCCTATTTATTAAAAAAAAAATCCGTATACCGTAATAGTTGTCTAGAAACATCCAGGGATGAGTAACAGGTGACTTTGAACACTTAAATGAGGGAAATGTTTTTCCATTACTTAGATAAATTCTCAAAACATCATTAAATTTAAATATAATACAGCAGTAGGTTAAGAAAAGGGAATATGAATTCTCTGTAAAGAGGCAGGGGGAGAGTGAGGGGATGTAGAGTTACTCTGCATCTGCAACCTCTTCATCTTCGTCTAGAATATAGACCAAGGCTCGTTTTCTTGCAGCAAAAACACAAGCTACGCCTCTTGATGCTGTTGCAATCAAAATTTTGTTTTCTCGATTATTAAAGAATTCTTTGAAATAAAAACTGGAGTTAGATAGCTAGAAATATAGAGATCATTCAACGACTAGAAAGGTACGAATCAGTGACCGAGACAGTAGGTGCAGTAATTTCACAATTTCCATGTCACTTCATCACATACTTAGCACCCTTTCACTATTTGATTCATTGCATTGATTCAAGATATTTAAATGTCTACAATTTTTGTACCACTGTCAATATCTTAGAAACACCTAGTGACTTGAGAAAGAGAGCTCATACAGTATATGTTGAAAGACACTGGCATCAAGTTGATCAATCAACTCAATGAGCTCACGAAAAGCCCCAAACAATACTACTATCCATAGATTACCAATAATATAAAAGCGTAGTATAACTTCAAAATAGAATTAAGAATACTTACCACTAACAGCTAATGGAGCAATAACAGAGTGAGGAATGTAGCGGACCTTTTCATTCCCCAGTTGAACATGCACAACAGAATCCTAAGTCCCAAAAAATTCAGAAAAATGAGAACCTTGCAACAGAAAACTGTAAAATTCAAGAGCATTTTATCAGGAAAAAGCACACAGGTGCACAGAAACAGAAACTCCATGAAACCAGGTAAAAGTGTTAAAAACCGTTAATGGAACTTGATGACTGGAGGCAGATATAACAAACCCAGAAATCCAGAGAGAATAGCTAAGGAAGGTAGTTATTCCATCAAAGCAATATCAATTAGGATAAAGGTCACAAAAACTACCTTCAACTTATACAAATTCCACAGGTCCAGACAAGTGGATCTTGAAACAGACGTGAATGGTAGCTCACTAGCTTGCACAATCATCATACAAGCATTTCCAGCACTTTCAGAAGAATCAGTTGTCTCGTGTAACAACATGACAATTTGACTATCCTGTTGTATGCAAAGCAGGTTATATAGGATGTTAAGAAGACAGACACCTATATCGGCTATCCAGGTAATTTACCTTGTATAAAGATAGATCCACACACTGATAACCAGGAGGAATAGAGAGTAGCACTGTTTCCAAAGATGTATAACCACTCTTTAAGCTGCCGAAATCATGCATTAATCCTCTTGTTATGCCTATAAAATTTGCATTCTTTGCACAAGCCTCACTTGGTACTTGGAAGCATATATAGTCAACAAAACCACATTCAGACGCCTGTGGCAAAGATCCAGAGCCATCCTGGCAAGGATTAACAAGTTAGAGCATGCAAACTTCAATGTCTAAGGGATAGAAATGAGGTTGAATGCCTGAAGCAAAAGATGTTAACTCAATGCTATTTCCAGACTAAACAAGTCCATTTGCTGATGCATTACTTTGGACAACAACAAAAAATTCTCACACTATTAAAATAGTACCTCAAAATATGATATTGACATAGGAACCGTCACAGGCATTAATGCTGATGAAAGAATAGGAAACAATGGCAGCAAATCTTCACATAATATCTTCCTTGAGATTGTAGCAAAGGGCATCCTGAAAGCCTCTTTGAAGCTAAGATTGTGGAGCAATGAACATCAGTCAATTCAAGTGAAATAAGTAATATGACCTCCACAAAGATTCAAGAACTGCAAGCATAATAATTCAACCCCATGACAATCTAAATCGTACAAATGATGTAACTGCATATAGCACCTAATGTCAAAACCATTGGTAACAAGAAGAATGACATGCTTTCCTTTGTTTGAATAATGATCCATTACATTTAGGGTCTCCTTCCCACTGAAAGCCTTTGAATTGAAGCACATTCAACCATGTTTTCCATTATTCATAAGAATTTACAAGAAGCTTCATATTTATAGTTAGGCAACAAATATATAACTAAAGATATACCAGGACTCCATTTGTTGAAATTCTTTAGCTACTGTCCTTTGTAGATACTCAGAATCTGAAAATCCTCCGAATTGAACACAGTCTTTGACTCTTTGCATTGTCTCTCTGAAACATTAGTGTGTCAAGTTGCTCAGAAAAAAATGGCACCAATAGATAAACAACTTCACTTATATTTGAATATGTAATTTATTTATAAGCTAAAGTTTCAAAGAAATTAAGAATGCAGAATATATAATCTGTCTGTACTCAAGCATAAGAGCAAAAATTCAAAAAAAACAGCATGTCGGTTGTGGTTAAATAGATAACTTACATGCCAACATCAATATCTTGATCAATTTCAGAATGTTCCAACAATTGTTTAACTGGGTCTTGGTCATAGAGGAACTTCAAGAATATGACAAGAAGTTCACTGCCAAACATATAAAAGTTTAGACCGTGAACGCAAGCAAATTAACAGATTAATCAGATGAAAGCCTGAAACACAAACCTATTATATGGCAGAAGTTGATCACTTGGCTCTTGCATTAGAAGCTTGATACATTTAAGTAGCCAATTGAAAAAATTTGAAAACTAAAAGAAAGACAATGACAGGAAAACAGAAAAAGAAAATGGTTAGTCTCAGCATACAAATTGTTCAAATTCAAGAAAAAGGAATAATCATCTTTGCTTTGGCAATTCATTCTTCCAGAAAAAACACTCTGCAGCATGTTGAACAACACATATTTTGCTAATTATCTAAACTATGATTTGAAAGAGAAGCCACCTACGCTCACACTACTTATATGGTTACAAAACATACATCCCACGAAAAGTAAGATAGCATAATATGTTTATAGGGACAACTCTTGAAGGTGCCTTATATGTATGTTCTCAAGCTCAAAATCCTAATGTTATGTCTTATGGCATAGCCTAAAACCAAGATCAGCAGGTAGATCTTAACAAGGCACATATATTAAGCAAACCTCAAGGGTTTAATCTGCCAATTGAATCCCATGTCCCAAGATCTCGCATCAATTTCTCTCACTACTTAGTTTGCTAATTGAATCTTATGCTCAAGAACAAAGAAATAAGCACACAAAATATTGAAGAGAAATCTCCATAGTCCTACACAAAAATATTTTTCTTGTCAAACAACAGCTCTGAATCATGAAATTTTTTTAGTTCCTATAATCTACATTACCTGCTGCTCCACTGATGATAATACCCTCATAAACCTTTCTACTTGCACCAGCATCATACCCGATTTTTCAGTCGCATTATTGATGAGCATCTCATCCAATCCAATAGCTAGGTACCGAGCACGCCATCTAGAAAGGCCTCTGAGTTCTCCCATCCTAAATCCAATAATTTCTGCAGCAGGCTGGGAAATGAATATGTATCTTTTAGTTTCCACTCAGGCCCTTTGCTATAAGGAACACATCAAACAAAATAACATTAGGTGCACAGAAAATCACTAAGGTGGAATAACTTGTAATGGATTAATAGAAAGAAGAGGGACATTCAAGTCAGCATGTTTTGGCTATATATCTAGCAAGACCAATGCTCAAGTTATCTTATCCAATGAAAAATAGCATATATAAAAGATTGGAAAGCAACAAAAATTAAACGAACTTTTTTTTCCCTTTCTGAAAAGTATTCCTGTACTTAGCAACCCTTTGCAAACTTATTTTCAAATGCAATCCAATTGGTTGAAGAGGCATCAAAGCAACAAAATAGATGCTTTAATTGCATAAACATTATTATACACCAAAAAAAAAATGATGGAATTCAAGGATTAAGTACGGTGTAGTTCCTAGAGATCAAAACAAGAACAATTACATCAATAAACTTGCAAAATTTCACTGATTCTTGAACAGAAAAAATATTCATGCAGACAATAAATTCAAGGAGCTAATGGAGTCTGCATATCATATAAAGTCCCTGATTAGGTTAAATTGCTCTGTTTGTGCTTAATAGTTTATTCATTAACTTATTTACATATGCACTTGCATAGAAAAAAGAACAAACAATTCAGGATTTACAACTAAATTTACTCACTGTCACCAAGTGGAATTGCAGCACTCATTACAGCTTCTGTAAACCTTAATCTCAGATCTACTGATAATCCATTTTATTGTAACAGATGTTACCTAACTACGAAAATTAGTGAACCTATCACTTGTAACTGACACAGCATCTCTAGAATAACAGGGTATGTCACCTGAAGATGATCAAGGACTATGCGTTGCAGTTCTTTTGCAGCACCACAAACAACTTTTGCCACACGCTTTACAGCCTTTCACCAAGGAAGAAATGCATAATCACGAAAAACTGAAAAACTGACCAAACATTCAATTGATATGTCCTTCAGGAAAATAAAACAACATAAAAACCCAGCATACCGCTTCACCAAGAGAGTTAACAAGAAATTGATGAACTGGAGGACTAGTCCTAGCACCAAATAGAAGACTGAGAAATTCTTCCTGGGGAGATGAGTCCATCGCTATAAAGAATAATCAAAACTAGTGAATTGGACAATAGAAAACAAAGGAAAAATAGTAAATTATCTGACAACTAGTTTTATCATAGGTACCATGGTCAATTATCAGGGTAGATAGAGAGTCAAACTTATCATGAAATGCGTGCATTGCATCAGACCACTGCTTGCACATGACTGATAATGAAGCTCTAATAACTTCAGTTAATTCCTCAATATTGGAAGCTTGCTGGGCTAACTGATGAAGTTCATTTTTCCTGCAGTTGGCAAAAACAAAATTAGAAAATCTACTGCAAGACATCTTAAAAGAAACAAATGCAGCCAAAATCAACAGCCGAAATCTTATGAGAAATTACAAATAGGGAAAGAATAGAAAAAGAAGGCAACTCTCCATGAGCCAATCGAAGATGTACAATTCTGCAGACAACCAATAAATATCTAGTTTCTTAAAAGTGTTACCTTCTAGAAAATATAGCAGTATCAAGCACTAAGTTGTGCAGACCATTCACACCATACTGATCAACTAGATTATCCCTTGCTTCAGCCATGTTTGCATTTAATTTTCCTGAACAAGTAACAATTAAGCGGCATAGGTCCTTGGATAAAGCAACCTATAAATGACATGCATATAAGAATAGCATCATCTTTAGCTTAAATTACTTAAAAATGATTAAGTCCAACAAAATGGAAGTACCTTGTAAATTGAAGCATTTGAAAGGGAATAGGTAGTCTGTTTATCTCCAAATGGAAGTGAGACACAAAAGTTGTGGACATTCTGAATATTATATTGCAATAATTAGAGGATAAGAAGAAGAAATAAGGAGAAGCACACAATAAAATAGTGCACACTCAAATACAAGAAATTGTGTGGCAATCAGCAAAAAATAAAATAGTGCACATTCAAATACAAAAAATCGTGTGGCAATCACTCAACCATGAACTCTAGTAAGTTGTTAAAACTATGAAATATGTCCCAGATCAGCATACTACACCAGCCTTTGAACAAGACCAAAGCAATTGCATGAAAACCCAAAACGTAATCATCTAATCAAAGAAAGAATCATAAGTAAGCTTCATATCTTCATTTGAGGAACAGATGAACGACTTACAACTTCCCCTACTGGAAATACTCCAAATATGCTAAAGCATATGCTTCCATTTGTATCTCCACTGCACAAAATGTTGAAACGTTGGCATGAGGAATCAGACAGCTCTTGATATGAATCTCCTCCGTCTTCCAAGAGACCAGTATCACCAGACACAACCCCAGGCATTGTAGGGCTTCTTGGAGCATGAGGGAAGAAACGTGAAGTACGGTCTTCATATGTTCTAAAGTTACAAGGGTCATCCTAGAAGCCATAATTCTGATGAGAATCTAAAAGGCCAAGCGGGGAAAAAGGAGTAAACGCAAACACAAAATAGAAATTGAAGAAGCTTAAGTGGGTTAAAACTTTTTTTTAATGAATATATTCTGTTTGAAAGAACTGGAAACAAAAAATTATTATTTGATCATAGGCATGTCAATCAAAGGAATAGAACATACAGTAAGTGGCCACCCATCCACCTCCCAGTTTAGACACACAACTGCAACAGTGTGGGACTTCAAGCTTCTCAATAACTTTCCATTCTGCAAGATATACGCCATGGCATTTAGGAAAACTGCTTCATTAAGAGTAAACAAGCAAAGCCTTGCTCACCTCAACGTCATGCAATGAAATAGTTCCATCCTCAAGCCCAACAGCTATCGCCTTGCCATCAGGACGCCAACATAAGGATGTAATGCACCTTCCTTAAAAGAATTTACACAATATCGATAAGCAGCTTTGCAATATGTCAAGTCTGCTTCAGCAAAAATCATACTTTTGCCCCCTGTAAACCAGCACTACAACTATAGATACAAAGTGAACTGCGTTTGGGTCTCTTCTGCATAATCATATCCTAAGACGGTCAAAATGAATCAACAACCAGATGTTTTACACTTATTAAAGCAAGCATATTACACATAACACCAAGATAAGAAAAGGAATAAAGCTGATTAACTAAAAAGCAGTGTCATGTATCAACCAACTGATTAAGCGAGGTCTAAAGAAAAGCTGAGAGAAAATCACCGGGAGCGATGGTCCATAGCCTCTGCCAATTGAAACGATGGAGCATAATCTTGGAGTCCTCAGTCACCATAGCTAGTAAGTCTTTCTCCGGATTCCACTCCGCAATTTTGATCTAACAGCCAAATAGAAAAATAAAAACCGAAAAAAAAGTTGAGAAGAAAAGAACAAATAGAACACTAATATTAAGAAGAAGAAGAAAAGGAAAGGAAATTAGCAAACAAACCTGAGAGGCGAGAGGTTTGTCGAATTGAAGCTGAAAAGGAAGGACTCGAGGTTCTTCATCAGTCTCCATGGTTAAAGCTCAAAAGGAAGCACTTGTACTATAAACCCTAGGAAGAAGCTGAAAACAACCGAGAAGGCAGCGGTGAAAGTGGAAATGAGGCGGGATTTTCCTTTACGCTTTGTTTTAAAACGGATGGTTTCGTTTTCATTTTTGCACTCTCAATCAACTTCGCGGATACCGATTTAGGACCGGATTAGATCGATTGGATCAGTATCAATATCCGTTTTTTTTTTTTGATAATTTTTTAAAATTTATAAAATAATTCTTAAAATTTTTAAAAATTATAAAATAATTTATTATCATATTATACAATTATACTTTATATTTTTAACCATATTTTTAAAAATTAAAATAATAAATAATAATCACAATTAATATAAAATAAAAAATTTGAAATATTTTACACATAAATAATAATCACAATTTATATAAAAAACAATCATTATAAAAAAAATATAAATTATTTAAAATATTATAATTTCAATTTTTATTATATAATAAATAATAAATATGTCAAAACATCTAATAAATATCCTTAAGTCTCAAATTATTATAGTTTATAACAAGAGTTCGTGATAAGGGAACAATCAAGTATAATTAAAACATGAGTAAAAACATATATTATTTAATTTACTATCAATTAAATATATTGTATATTTAATTAATTGAAATTAATTATTACTAAAATTATAAATATTTTAATTTAATTTAATTTTTAAATTTAATTTAATAATTATTAATAAA
>JANZLF010000002.1:26969622-26984416 GCA_026546835.1 Erythroxylum foetidum
GTGTCATTTGGCAAAAGAAGCGGAATAATATGATGTTGATAAATTAATTGATATGTTTTGATTATGAAAGATGTAATGAATTGAGGAATTGCCGAATTTCAAATTGGAAATTTGAACTACCATGAATGTTGTGTAAATGAAAAAAATAATGAAGCGACTTTAGTTAAGTTGTGATTCGTTCGTTATGAGTTGGGTTCCGGAAACGGGTCTCAACCTATATTGCAATCCTTGGAATTTAATTATTTTTTATTCGGTTTCCAAGGGATTGATCTTTAGATCGATACGAAGTACTGATCGACATGTCATCAAGTCTAGGAATAGGATACCTATACTTGATTGTAATTTTGTTGATTGCCCTTGAATCTATCACCATCCTCCACTTTCCATTCTTTTTAAGAACCATAAAAGCTGAAAATGCTCGTGGGCTTGTAGAAGGCCGAATGAACTGTCTTTCCAACAAATCATCAACAATAGCTTACAAAGATTCTCCCTCCTTAGGAGTCATCCTATATGACTGTTTGTTTGGAATGATTACCCCCAGTACAAAGTTAATCTCATGTTGAATGGTTCTCAATGGTGGCAGCCCTTTGGAAGCTCACTCGGGAAAACTCTGGGAAATTGATCAATCAATTCTTGAACAAATCTTAGAATTGGTAGCTTTGTTTTTTCATCATCTTCTACATCCAAAGGTACAAATGAAGGCAATTCATCACAGATGACTTTCCTCTCTTCAATACTCATCAAAACTGATTCACTTTTTGCTTTTTTCTTCACATCCGACTTCCTAGGAGTTATCAAAAAATTTTCCCCTCATGCTTCAAGGAATAAGTGTTTACTCTTCCTTTATGGCTAACATCCCTATCATATAACTAAGGCTTGCCCAAAAGCAAATGACAAGCAAAAATTGATATGACATGACACCATACTTCATCTTCATACTTCCCAATTGCAAAAGGAACAAAACATCTCTTTGCAACTTTAATTTCATGCTTCTTGTCTAACCATATGAGCTTATAAGGACATGGAATGGGATCGGTTTTCATGCTAAGCTTGTCTACCATTTCATTAAAGACCACATTCTCACAAGCTCTGCTATTAATGACCACATTGCATTTCTTCCCACTAGTGACACACTTGGTACGGAAAAGTGATTTTCTCTTCCAATCTTCCCCCCATTCTCACTGTTGAGAATCCTGAGAAACACTAACATTTTTTCTTCAACTTCCTCTCCACTAGCCAATACGGTTTCATCACTATCATGTTCTTCCTCTTGCACTTCATCACCACAAAGAACAACTTCCTTTATTTCAAGTGCATTGTCAATATCTTCCATCTCTTGCAAATTCATCACTTTTCAGTTAAGACACTCGGATTTGAAATGTCTATAGCCTCATTTGAAACATCTAAGCTTGAATTTTGGATTTTGAGAGCTACTAGGTGTGTATAGAACTTTTGGAGTGTAAGGTGATGGTGAGTTTGGCTTCGGTTGTGAAAGTGGTGTGTCTTTTATGGTGAGGCTTGAGATGGGATGAATTTTGGCTTAAATGAGGGTGGTTATGGGCTGGTCCTTTCCCTGTAGGTTGGGCTAAGCTTAAATGGAGTTTTCTTGGCTTTTTGGTGTTGTAGATTAATCTCAAATCTAAAAGACAACTTCTTCAAGTCTAAAAGACAACTTCTTGCAAGTCTTGATCAAGCCCTTTGACAAGTCGAGTGATGATCACTTCCTCTGTCTCTTCTAAGTCGCTTTTCAACAAAAATTGCTCAAAGTCCGTCACATATTCCTCAACTGGCCTATTGTTTTGAATCAACTCAAACTTCTTCTTTAAAATTTTTTGCCTATATTAAGGAGGCACAAATGTTTCTTCAAGCTCCATCTTCATTCGGGTCCAATTGTCAATCTTTGCCTTCCCCTCTCTAACTCTCCTATTTTGCAAATTATCCCACCAAAGGGCAGCATACCCTTTGAACTTCATGGCTATAATTTTCACTTTGTCCTCAGGCACATCCTTCAACTCAAAAATTCTTTCAACCGTATATAACCACTCTTGGAAAATAGCAACATCAAGTATATGTGGGTTTGGTTTGGTCCATTCTGTATGTCAAGTGCACTTTGACTAAAGGCTTCTCCCACCTGCCTACTAGTGGCATGAAGCTCCTTTATGGAATCCCTAATGTTCACGACTACGCAAAACCACTATGTGAGATTGCGATAATTCATTCTGTTTAAGACTACACATGACCATTATGTTGGAATGTGTTAGTTCGTTCTATTTATGGACCTTCCAAACCATTTTGATGTGCTTATGTGTTGACACGTTTATTGAATGGATGGTTTAAGTTTCTTATAAATTGTTTGATAAATTGAGAATTGGGAAATGCGTGTTTCATGATTCAATGTGAGTTTTACAATGGAAATGAATACTTCAATGGTTTTTACTTGTTTCTCGATTATAAAACTGTTACCCATGAGCTTTTTAAGCTTACACCCATTCCGTCCCATCTTCAGGTGATGAGCAAGAGATCGAATGATCGAGAGTCAAGGCATCACCCCAAAGTTGCATCTTTCTATAGTTTATGTTAGTTTATGAGAACACAAGGCTTTAGCCGCATTTCAAGTTTTATTCGCTCATGTGTATTTAGGTTTTGGAACAATGATGTATTGTGGCTTGAAATGCCCATTAAAGCTTTGTAAAACTCTTATCTTTTGATGTTAATAAAATATATTTCATTTGCTCATGACGTTCCAAGTTTGTACATTTCATTTTTCAAGTTTTCATTGTAACACCCCACTCTCGTAAGACCTGAACCCGATATCGATAATGATATCCGAGTTCGTGCCCTACGAGGGTGGCGTACTTCATCACTCAGTCAAACCTCAATATACAAATTTTTTTTTGACTCTAACGCAGACGCAACTGATCCCGACATCTTCTATCACTCACCAGCGGTCGCTATACGCCCGTTGACTTACGGGGTATTCTTCCGAGTCCTGAAAAATAAGTGCAAATTTTGGGTGAGTTTTGCGAACTCAATGAGTGACTATCATCGATGGTCCTCTCAATCTTTGCAACAACATCAATTTACCATTATATAGTCGCATTAATGCATATTGGATCACATTTTACAATTTGCATACATTTAGCTTTATTTCATAATGTACTTTCACAAAATTTCACATTTTCACATTCTCAGAAGTTCAGTTTCATACATTTCATATCGATACATGCATATGAGACTCACTTCCCATTTGTTATTCATTGGCTATGACTGAGTGCCTAACTGTCCCTTTATAGGGCTCATTAATATCTGTCCCTTACCTGATGATGGATATAGGGCTCCTTAAACGTTGAGCCTGAGGCTCTGAATCACTTATGAGCTCAAAGCTCATTTCACACGTTGAGCTAAAAGCTCTGATCGGTCATACAACACTTAGGAATATAACAATTTTTTTTCATAATTTTATAATTATTCTTATTGTCACATCAGTATAAGGCATTTTGCCTTTCATGCAATGAAAAGCATTTCAAATCAAATGCATAAGACGTGTGCATGTAACATTTTCCCAATTTATTTCAGCGTTGTGACCGAGCGCCTGAAACTGTCTCAATAAGGGCTCATTAATCGTTGAGCCAAAGGCTCTGAAACTGTCCCAATAAGGGCTCATTAATCGTTGAGACAGAGGCTCTAAAACTGTCCCAATAAGGGCTCATTAATCGTTGAGCCAGAGGCTCTAAAACTGTCCCAATAAGGGCTCATTAATCATGGAGCCAGAGGCTCTGAATCACTGTAGGCTCGAGGCCCAAATATATACGTTGATCTAAAAGCTCTAATCGGTGGCTGCTCCGGTCACAACTGTTATTTTCTGTTCATGCGTTAACGTATGAACTGCCTATGCCACAATTTATCACATCATTTATGCACGTATGCATATAACACAATCAATTTGCCTATAGTTGGCACAATTTATGTTTATGTATCACAATCAATCACATGATTATAATTATCAAATGCATATGACCCCTTGCATGTAACACTTTTCCAATTATTTCGTTGTTGTGACCGAGCGCCTAAAACTGTCCCAATCTGGGTGCATTAATCGTTGAGCCTGAGGCTCTGAATTACTGTAGGCTCGAGGCCCAAATACGTTGAGCTTTAAGCTCTCGGTGGCTGCTCTGGTCACAACTGTTATTAACTAATCATGCATTCATGCATAGAATGCATATGCCACAATGAAACAATGTTAACAACACAATCAATCCCAAATAAGCACATTCGAATACATAGTTCACAATTAATCACACTGAAATCTCATATATCACTTCTATTCATATTTCAAACACGATACTCAGACAATATTGCACTTCTATGTCATGTTTCTCCAATACATCGGACCTTCTGTCCGGAATCTACAGTCAGACACAATCCCACCATTATTCTCCAAAGAATTATAAATAAGGAATTATAAGCAATTAATAATGGAGAAACCAACTAGGTCACTCACAATAGTTTCAACGCTAACGCCTGGAAGTCCCAGCAACTTCGGTGGGCTGATGTTCCAAATGCGCCTCTATCACAATTCAAACACTAGTATTATTACACATTGCCCAATCAAAGCTATTTAATAATACACATGTAACAATTTAAAGATATGTACTATGCACTTTCGTGACATTCCCGGTACTATCCCACAACCTCCCATCCTACCCCTTTCTTTAAACCCCAAGTCTTAAAACCTTAAGTATCATGCCCAATTTGCCCTTATACCAATTCTTATAACCTTACTACTTCAATTCAGAAATTTAAACTCTTAGGGATTGAATTGAAATTCAATTCCTTCAGATAATTTACAGATCCATGTTTCTAGTTTATTTAGAAACAAACATTAACTTAATTGGATCTCTACAGATCACGAATTTCTGATCAGACTGGACCATGTTGAGAAAATATCCCATTCAAACACTTTCAATACAAAGTAATACAGCCTTAACTTCAGAAAATCAATTCTTTCAATCCCGATATCGAAAAATATCAAAATCTAATGCGACAGAAGGTCATAAACATATTCTACAAGTTTTATGAAGATCAATGTCTCACATTTCAAATTCACACACTTTCATTATGTCTTTCATACCTATCAACTTCCATTTCAAACAATTTATTTACTTTGACTTTCATAAACCTCTCCAAATTTCAATGGCTCATGATAAAATAAATTTCCTAAATCATGTCATTAATTTGTAGTTTCAACTTGACAGTCATTTTTCGTACCGGAAATCACATCGGTACCTACTTAGCAATTTTATATAGAATACACATACATCACTCCAATTCAATTCTTTTCAAACACATTATTTACATTTTTCACAAAAATTACAATTATAGACACATATGCCCGGAAAAGTCACGAATGCATGTACAATCATGTGCATTTACAAAAATTACCATTCATAACCATATAGAGGCCATTTTATGCATGAATATACCGAGATACGTGTACACACTCACAACTTGACCCAAATTTACTATTTTATCCTTCCCATCGGTGATGGGATGTTACATATATCATATATACATATGTATATGATTGAGTATTCATGAAAATGTTCAAATTAGTAATGTGTAAACGTGTATGTATTGTATGATATAGAAGAGAAATTAGAGTGACAACATCCATACATTATCAGGATGTCGAGGTAATAGCTATCTGGAGTATACTTTGAGTAACCTAGATGGTCTCACATTGATTTATTATTTTGTTTAAATTCTGAATTGAATTATTACGTGATGTGACTGTGTTAATTTCAAACATTTGAATGTCTGAAGCGTTTAATGCATGAATAATATATTGGAAGTGCTTAGTGTATGTGAATTTGACAGAATATATGATACCCAACTTAATTTTTGAATGCTGGACCAAGGTCCGGTGGTGAATGTGAATGTGAATTTGAATATGAAAAATTGAGCACAAGTGAATGGTTGAATACATATGATCCATTTCACTACATAAATGCATGATAACATAAGGTAGTTGTGACCAGAGTCGCTAGTGAAAAAAAGCTTAAAGCTTAAAATGTGGTAAGAGCCTCTGGCTCACTATGTATAATGAGCTCTGTATCCTTAGCAGATAATGGACAGTTATTAATGAGCCCGATATCCACAATGGATACGAGATAGTAAAAAAAGCACTCGATCACAACAAAATAATAAATGAAAGTAAGTTTCATGAACATTGCACATACAATTTAATATGCATTATATGAATGATTGAATTGGATTATATGAACCGTTATAAATGTAAAAGGTGAATAAATGAACTAAGTGTTATATGGTGCTTTTTGATAATTGGTGAAAGATGTGCATTATATGATGAAATAAATTGTTTGTGAACTTGAAACATGAACTGTATGTGTTATGTGTTATGAGTAAGTCATCGATGATGGGTAGCTTACTGAGTTTGCAAAACTCATCAAAATTGCAACGTTAACTTTGCAGGTGTGAAAGAGTGGGCTTAGCTTCTAAGACAACTTAGAAAAGATCTAGTACTAATTTTGGATAGAATAAATGACTCAAAAGTTGGTCAATTGAGACTGAAGGATTTAGATAGAATTTTGTATAGTTCCTCATTCATGTAGCATGTAGCATATTTTGTAATAGAGCTATAGACTTTGATAGTTCTTTGATATTGTATATAACGATGAAGTATGTAATGCTACAATGTATATAAGGATGAAGTATGTAATGCTACGATGTATATTCGGTGTTATGAAATGAAAATGAGGAATTGAGTTTTTAAATATTGTGATATTTTTGTTTTAATGATGATGCCATGAGAAGTAAACGTGATTGCTCTAGGGCACTGCTTCCACTAGGCATGTGCTCGAATGTTTGAAGGACGTACGGGCACGAATGTTTGATGGGAGTGGGGTGCTACAGTATAAAGAATTATACCAAGTTTATTAAAGAAATTCTAATCCAAATAATCATTTATACTAAATGATAATTTTTTTGGCTTTATTAGCAATCATTGCTACATTGGAACCTTTCCAATCTCAAAATAATATCTAAGTAATATGTACCTTAATAAATATTTACTTCTAAAGTTAATATCCTTATAACATTAACTCAAATATCAACTCATACATATAATAATAGATATTCTTAATGCTTCACAAATATTAGATATATCAAATATTAAACACCTTAATACATTATCTATATACTAAAAAGTAGAATATGTAAACAATTTCTAATTTATCTCTATAGATGTAATTACCAGAATTAAGTTGTTATCTTTTCAAATCCAATATGAATTGTTCTTGAATAATTATATTTCCAATAGTTGAAAATATGAATTATTGTTCTCTCTGTAAGCAATATATCTCTTCTCCCACTAACGAGGACTATTATACTCATAGACATGATAATTTCACAATCATATCTAAAACAAACTCTTTGAATTCAACATAAAAGTGAATCTTTCAACACCTTGTAGTCTTTCAACTATACATTAAACGCATTAACAAAGGCACTGGTTCTAATTAGATGTATTGTCATAAGATTTGAATTTTTAAAATTTCATCTTACTCATACTATTTATTATGAGAACTATTCTCCTATAAGTGTTCATTAAAACAAACAATTTGTTCAATGGGTCTGTAAGATTATATTCAAACTTTTAGATCTCTTAACTTTTTATTTTTGAATTTAGTTCTAAACTTAGTGGATAATATATGATTCAACTAAACATCACATCTCAAAATCATTAACTTTGTCTCTTTCAATGTCTTAGAATTTTATATCTAAGTATGAAATCTTGCTAATTGATTTAATTGGAACCATTAAAGACAAGTTATTGCACTAGGCATAGCTATAGAAGAAATAAATATTTCATCATACAATATCTTATATTATATATTCCTTCTCATATAAATCCATACTCTTATAGAGTTTAGTTCTGGTAATATTCACTAGAGAATCTCATTCCCCATAGATAACCAAAAAAATTATAACACACCACGTTGTTCTCCGCACCATGTTATTCTCATTGAAGTTTTTCAACATTCTCAATGTTTAATTTCTATTAGACTTAAAAACCTTGAACTGTTTAAAATTTTAAATCAATATTTCATTTAATACATATGACTATATCATATAAAGCCATTAGCATTTCTAACAAAATGCAAATGCCATCTTTTATGAATTGTCATCACATCTACTACATTTTACGTATAAGATTTAACAATTCAATAATGTCATCACTCTTTCATAAATTATTATCTAATATTGTATTCTTGCCACTTATATTAAGCATAAGTCTCTTTTAATCTAGTACATACAAACTATTTGTATAAATTTGGATCAATTGCTTTTACTCAATATTTTATTTCTTTTCATTTCTTAAGCATTATAATAATGTTGAATCTAAATTCAGTATCAAATACTCATAAGTATGAACTAAAAATACATATGATTTCTATCATATCTTGTATAAGCTAGAACGTCATGCAATCATTTCTTCTAATGATAACTATTATCATTATATAACAAATGCCTTCAATTGTATTTCATATTTATGCTTTTAGTAAAGTATATTGAATGAAACAATTTTATCAAGGAACTACACCTTTTAGCTTTGCTCTATGGAACCTCTTCCATCTTGTTATCATGGTGTTGAAATACATATTACATGTTGTTATTAAAGTTTATGAGATATTAGTTAACTCAAAATGTCAATACATTTTGTCATCCATATGATATTGACAGATCTATAAAACTTTATCACCAAATCCTTAATAAGGACTAATAACAATATTGCATAATGGACATATAACTTGTATATCAAACTTTGAGACACTTCTCAAACTAAACCTATGTCTAAGAAATTAAGTTCACTAACCTAGTATCAACTATACTGAACAATATAAAATCAATCAGAATAAAATATAAATTTAAGAACAGTAAGTAATATGTTATATGCCATGACTACTAAATAATATTTTAAATTTAATCATGTATTTGGTTACTCTCACTTTTTATTCAAAATAATAGCCCTCACTACTGTTAAAAAATATTAATCTAATATCTCTACTAGGATAGGATCTGATTCAAATTTAACCTTGAATCACTCAACAAACTAACTAAACTTAAATTAAGTAGATAATAACTTTATCATTCACATCTTTTATAACTCATAGATTCGTTAGGTGACAACTCTTACCAAAATATATATTATACATTATTCCTAACCTTACTTTTAAATTCGTACGATCATGAGTCACTCATCTAATTCATACAAATTTAGTTAAGTAGAACCTATTAATTTAAGATAAAACATATTCATATTAAAGGGGTCATTAGTTACTCAATAAGCCTTATAATAAACAAAACTCAGGTTGTATTCTTAAATAATGAAAGGCAACAATCACGTTTTCATGATGTACTTAATATCTTAACAAGGGATTTAATTTTATTCATCTCATTAAACAAAAAATTACATGTAAAAATATCATATGTATAAAATATGCAATTTAATAGGTATTCAATGCATATATCAAACATATAAATAAAGTGTGTAACTTATGCACTCATAATCAAATTATATGCACAAAATATCAAGCTTCGTTTGATTAGTTATTGATTTTTATAATCTAAGATAATATTTGTAACTCCTTGGATAGCTTAAATTAGATTAAACCCATTGATTCTTAAATAAACTAAATTCTTATTTCAAAAAGAAATTTATTTTGATTTGAAAACAATTTTCAAATCTGATTGGAAATTAGTTCCAATTATTTTGACTCCTTTAACAAAATTAACTGAAAATAATTTTTTAGGATTATAATTCTTACTTATTATAATTTAGAAAAACTCCTTTCACTACAAGAAAACTGTAGATTAGCTACGGAAATTACCGACAGAATGTAAATGTATTCTGTCAACAATTTCTGTCACTAATCTACAACTTTCTTATAGTGAAAGGAGTTTTTCTAAATTATAATAAGCAATTTATATTACCGGTGGAATCAAATGACGAAAAATGGTGTCATTAAAATGGCCGTAGGTAAATTTAACAACAGAAATAATATGTATCCATCGGTAAATATACTGACAGACGAACATAACCATCGGTAAATTTGTCGACAAAGCATTGATAAAATTACCTACGGACTAAAGAATTCCGTCAAAATTTTTCCCGACAGTAGTGGTTATTTCATCGGTAAACCATAGTTCAGAAAATCTTGATATTACCAACGAAATGTAGAGTAACCGTCGGTAAATATCAAACAATTTATCGACTGTTCGTGGTATTTCATCGGTAAATATACTACATTGTACCGACGAACTTTGTTTTCCGTCAGGAAAGTATATTAAGAATTTTTTTAAAAAAATCCCGACCTATGCATTATATTTTAATTTGTTTAAACAGAAAGTTAATTGATGATATAAAATTAAAATTATCTTAATTGATAATAAAAATATTATAGTGTATATAATAAGTCTTTGTAAAGAGAACCAAATGACTACAATAATTCTATTGTCCTAGTGACCGCGGGTGCTCTGAGGTGTTACCCCTTGCCTTCAACTCATCCACCTTCTATCTCAACTGAGCTATGTAGTCCATCAATGTGTCCACTGTGGTCTGAAGCCGATTGACTTGATTGATTTGCAACCATCTAGTAGATGCTGTTGTATTGGATGTGGAAGATTGCGAATAACATGTGTTCGCAAATGAACCCAGCCTAAACATCCTTTCACGATGGTCCCTACCACTCACTGCATCAAGATACATCTGACTCTGATCAACAACTTCTTCATGCTAAGATTGTCGCTAAATGTTTTCTTGTATTTGGTCATATTAGGAGGCAACGTTTATATTAGTAAGTGATAATTAATAAGAATGAATATAAAAGTATAAATTTCACATACATTTAGTTCTTTACATCAGCTGTTGACGAATATCACACCGTCATGCTTCTTAGTGTGAGAGTGCAAAAACAACTGACGAGGTGTAGGCTTGATGCCCATAGACTTTTCTTACATAAGAATAACATGTTATATGTGAACTAGAATTTATAAAAATTTGGGCAGAGTTTTCTCTATTTTTAGGCTATTTACCCCTATTGAATAAATAAAATAACTCAACACAGTCATATATGGCACCAGATATTTATATCATTATCATTAGCCATAATACACATATTTTCATTCCAACATTCACACATCAATTTAAATTGAAATACAACAAAGTATAACAATTAGAATATAAGTGTAAAGTTTAGATACTTACCTGTCTCTGTGTATGCTTGTGGTGGGTAATTGATCCTCTCTATGTATGAGAAGACTCTCTCCCCCTGTTCCTCCACATTTGTTGGTCGAGTTATGCTCTGACCTGGTCAGTTGACTATAGTAAGTCAAAAAATTGTTTTGCATGTGGGTTTGGTTTTTCTTAAAGATTTTACATATTTTCCTCAAAGGTATAACCGAATGCATCACAAACCATTTGCATGTAAGGATTTTCATTTCCTTCCATATAATTTGTTCTAAATCCAATTCCCCCTTCAAACTCATTTAAGTTCACAGACGATTATGCTTGATTACCCCTTAAAGTGCTACAAATCAATGGTTTTCCATGTCGTGTCTACTTAAAATAATTGAGGACAAACCCTTTTCTCAACAAATGCCCATTAACTTCATCAATAGGAAGGAAACAAATGTGTTTGCATTTTTACATGGACATTTGATCTTTGGGCCATCCATATATGCAGGTTAAGAAGATGCATAATGAATAAAAGCTTCAACTCCCTCAACAAATTTGGGATTAATGAAACCATCTGGTGTTAATCATCTATACATCCAAGATCTATCAACATTACTGATTTTTGCAAAACTGTTAATTTCAAATAGTAATTCTATAGCTAGTATACTTCATGTTTGCCGATGTTTACAAAAACATCTAAACTTGACATAACATCCCCTAAATATAAACCAATTGAATTAATCACGAAAGTTTTCACCTGTGAATCAAAAAAACAAGTTCTCGTTGTCACTCATACGCTCGTGGCATTTTTCAACGATAAGCCTCACGAGAGCTACATCACGAGTTATAGGTTAAGGTTTATAGCTTAAGATCAAACTTATTCATTAACTAACCATCCATTTTTTTGGTTTGTAATCATATATGTTAGAAGAGAATTCAAAGATGCACTTAAGGACGTGAGAGGAAAAATTCTTGCTGAGCTTGATTTGATATGGTAACATAAAACAAATAGCTTAATTTTATAAAGTTGGAATATTTAATTGAATGGTTTAGATATTGTTATTGAAATTTAAAATTCATGTTAGAAGTTTGATATTTAACGTAAATTAATTATGTACTAGTAACAAATATAATAAGTAAAAATAAAAATATGAATACTTCGCTCCATACATTATTGTAAAATATATAAATTATGTAATATGTTTAGAAGTTAAATATTATTACAATAAAAAAGATGCGTGTAATGATTCGTATATGAAAACTAAAGAGAACTTAATCGTTTCAAAGAGCATCAATGAAATAACCCATTAACATAATTAAGATATTTAGAACTATAACTCAAAGGCATCCTATATCTCATTCAATAATAAACTGAAGTTCATACCAAAAAAAAGTACACAAAAACCTACTAAATAACAAAACTCACTTACCTCAACCGAAACTCAGAAGAAGTCACTAAAGCACATGAACGAAGAAGATGACAGAGCTAGAATGAGCTGACAGGCAAAGAAGATAACCAAAACAAAGCAAAGAAGACAATCAATAAGATTTTAGCCAGGAACCTTAAGTAATTAGAAGAGATCTTAAATTACTGCCATGATTGAATTAAGATGTATGAGTGAAGCCACGTAAAACATACCACAGAATATTACATGTCATTCACATTTACTGTCTACCAACAACATTAATTATGGGTAATTCAAGTTTTAACTAAAGTAGAAATACTTTCCTATATTGCATATATGCTATCTAGAGGGAAAAGAAAAATAGACTTCATAAAGCCTTAACTTTAGATAAATATGCACTGGTAATTAATACTACCTTTTGGATTATAGAAATCCTAAAAGAAATATTCTCACTTTAATAGGCTTGACCATTGTACACTATTCCTTATTATGATATTAGCTTAAAGCTTAGTTAATATAATTCTTTCAATATGAAAAACATAATACATCCAATCAATATTCAACAATTTCAATTTGAATTTCATAAATTATTTGACATTATAAGTTGTACCTTTCAAATTTAAGTTTTGAAAACTTTTGGATTACTAAACAACTATAGTAATTCGCTCAAACAATGTGTCATTACTACTTCAGCATAAAAAATTGTCAAACACATCAAATAATTGTTGTTAAATCTACATTTACTTTCTTGGTTAACATATATTTATAAGTTAATTCATTAGTTAATTTTTTACAACCACTACATATTACTTAAGAGTTTCAGATTATATATATATATATATATATATATATATGTTCTTCACCTTTATTTTGGAATATTTATCACTCAATTAGCTGAGTTTATGAGTGGGGTTAAGAGGAGTTGGGAAAATTTTGTAGATTATTCTAATGTAGACAAATTTTCCACAATGAATACCAATATTCTATTGACTTGCAACTTCATAAAATTAACACCAACAAAGCAACAATTGCGTAACTAACAACCTAATTAAGTCTTTTTCCACTTATATATAATACCATCATCAACACTTCCATTCACCATATACACTTGGAAAGCACATCATCTCGGAGGTTTGCTTTCAAAAGATTAAGCATCTCAGATGTAAAGATGATGCGGAAGCAACGAAAGCTCAAAAATATACAAATCCGTGATTGAGGATTACATCAAGAGATACAAACATGCCAGCTGATAATCAATGGATTGCTTATTAAGTTCTACTGAAATATAATACTTTTGTAATACCACAAGAGACAATTCAAGAGTAATAATAGAAGAAGCTAGAAGGGAAGTTGACTGTCTACCATTTGCTGATTAACAAACCTAAACAAACTGAAAAATAACAAAATAAATTATAGGACAAAAAAAAGACAACATCAACTATAAATAAGAAGTGACTACAAACAACCATCAGAATAGAACGCTTCAAGCTTACCATTGAAAAGTTCCCCGCCTAGCAAGATAACAAAACTAGAAGAAATGGTAATCCACTCTATTTTGGTATACCATTTTCAGGGCTTAAAAGTAAATGCTTCTTAGTGTAAGGCATTTTTCCAGATATTAGTAAAACACATCACTAACGCATCACCTTCGCACAAACACATTTACATACACCGGATATGTTCAAATGTGGTGTACAAAAGGACATACCAGTCATGCACATTGTGAAAGTAGAGGCAAAGGGAAGAAGAAAACAAAGCTCCTGTTAAAAGTCTACCTTACAGCTTTGGTGGTTGATGTCGAATCTCTCAAGCCACAACGGTTCTGACAATGGCGCAGAGGATAACTCACGGTGGAGGCAGAGGATGATGCATGGTGGACGGCGACGATGCACGGTGAAACTTCGACAAAGGGGCTTGCAACAGAGAGGAAATGTAAGACAGAAATGGAAGAGAGGAAGGGGGCTACGAGGGTTTAACCGAATATGTAGCATCCCACTCCCGCAAGACCCAAACTCGACATCGAGGGTGATATCCGAGCCCGTGCCTCACGAGAGTGTTGGACCAATGGTGGTTGACAAATTAAATCCCTTTATGTTTTGATAATAATAAAATATCTAGAAATAGTTAAGAA
>JANZLF010000002.1:26989537-27032909 GCA_026546835.1 Erythroxylum foetidum
GATTCTTAATTTGGATTAAACTAGAGATATATGGCTACATTTCTTATGAAGACATCGAATTTCAATTCTGTCTCTAAAAGTCTCAAAATTTCACGAAGTTATGAAGTTGGTCCAATACGTCGGTGTGTGAATGGAAAATTCGTCTTCATACTTTAGGGGCAAATTTGGGATTTATATAAAGAGATTTTAACCAAGATGCCTCTAAAAAGTTGTAGATCTTTCTTTTATCTTTCCAACGATATATAGTATGAAAATTTTAGAAATCTGAGTTAAAAGTTATGATCCTTATAAGTGGAGACATTTTGGGGAAGAAATGAGACGGAAGAAATGAGACGGAAGAAAATGAGACGGAAGAAATGAGACGGGAGAAATGAGACTGAAGAAATGAGATGGAAGAAAATGAGACGAAAGAAATGAGACGGAAGAAAATGATACGGAAGAAATGAGACAGAAGAAAATGAGACGGAAGAAATGAGATGGAAGAAATGAGACGGATGAAATGAGACGGAAGAAAGTAAAACGATAGAAGTAAGACGATAAAAGTAAGACAATAAAAATAAGACGATGAAAATAATATGATACAAAAGTAAGACGATTGAGGACAAAAACATGTTGGAGTCTTTTGATCATAACTTCTTCTCTAGACATCCAAATGATCCGATTCTTAAACCATTGAATTCATAAGACATTGATCTACTTCTCCACTTAAGAATCATTGCCCTCCGAAATGAATTGAGAAAGATTAAGTGAAAAAATAGAACAGGTACAATGAGGGTATCCCTAAATAGTATGAACTGGTGTTATTCTACTGAACATAATTCAGTATTTTGATAATATTTTGATATGTAGGATTCAAATTGAGGTGATTTTTAATTTGGAGTAAACTAGAGAAACATGGATACAAATCTCACGAAGAAGCTTAATCTTGATTCAGTTTCTAAGGTGTTCAATTTCTACATGGAAGTTGTATATAGTAAATTGTTTTTTATTAAAAACAATCCAAAACTGTTTGAGGTATATTTTCCATATTACTGAATCAAATTGAGTGATTTTGGTGTTAATGGAAAGATAAGACATAGGGAACATTTTTCTATAAGAGAGTATGACCAAATTACCTCAGTTTCACCTTCCAATTGTACGTGAACAGTAGACCCGAAAGGGTGTTTTGGAAAGTCTGAAAATAAGCCAGTGAGTAATGAATTATGATTTCAATGGTTCTAGTAAGGCATAAACCTAAGTGTTAGTTATACTTAAATGAGTTTTCGTATGGGGATAGTGTTGTGAAAAATTTATGGAGTGATACCCGAGATTATCATGAACATGCATTGTACATAATCCATTTCATACATGTGCATTATTGAATACTCTTAATGGTGCAAATTGTGATATCGTGTATGCTATTTGTTATAGAGGAGCAACTGGAACATCAACTTCCAAACGTTGGCGGATCTTCCAGCCATTAACTTCGGGAGCAACCTATGAGTAACCTAGATGGTCTCACTTAATTACTTGTTTGCCTAATTCATGTTTTGAATGATAAATGAATGTATGTGATTGTGAATTCCGGACAGAAGGTCTGATGATTTTGTAAGGTATATTGAGATATTGAAGTGCTGAATGTATGTGAATGAGAAGACCTATGTGCTTATAATATGGTTGACTGTGGTACATGCATTCCATACATGAATGCATAATCAGATAATGACAGTTGTGACTAGAGTAGCCACAATTAGAGCTTAAAGCTCAACGAGTGAAACTGAGCCTCCAGCTCACAAGTGAATTAGAGCCTTAGGCTCAAAGTTTAATGAGCCCTATATGGGACATTTCAGGCACTCGGTCACAACAACGTAATAATTAGAAAAGTGTCTCATAAGCATTTCATATGCATCTTGTAAAGTATGTTTGATTGATTGAAATGCATAATTGCTTATGCTTAAGTGAAAACGTGTTACTCATGTGAAATGCCAAATTGTGAAATAGTTGTGTTGCATGAATTGAGTAAATCATCGATGATGGTTACCTCATTGAGTTCACAAAACTTACCAAAATTGTAACATTATCTTTTTAAGACCGAGAGACGACTTTAGCTACTAAGGGGCTCTACTGCTGTGTAGATCGTGAGTTAACAAGAGAAGTCATGGCTCAAAGGTCGTTCAGTTGGGATTTTTTGGATGGCTTAGATAGATTTGATTTTTTTTTCCTTTTTCATTTAGAGCTTTTGTACTAGGTTTTGTTAATGTACATGTAGTAAAGATTGGAAAGATATAAGGTAGACTTTCGATTTTGAGAAATAAAATGAGGCACAGTTGGTTTTACAAATATTGTGATTTTCTTATTTAGGTTTATAAGTGAATTATAATACCGTGCCATGTAAAGTGAGTGTAATGATTGAACGTAGTGTGCCCTTATCCTAGGGTATGTATTGGAACGATCTCCGAGCGCCCCGGTGCGTATCCTTAGGTAATGGGGTGCTATACTTTTAATCTAAACTTTTTTAAATAAAACTAATCATATTTAATCTGATTTTCAGGATTTATATTTCAATTATAAATTCAACATCAATATTAATTAAATAATTTTTAATAAAGTTATATAATTAAGTTTGGCTTATCATTATTGGAAAATTGGGGCGGGATTAGATCTTGATGCAGCTGAATAAATAAAAAACTTGTTGTATATGATTTCTTGAAAGTCAAGATCATTAAAATTCTATAAAATAATTAACATGTAAATCATAATAAAACATGAATCTTAATTTGATTCTTATTATAAAGCTTGATCATTTTTTTATTGTTTCGCACGAACCATTTTTTAAATTATCTCATTGCAACCATCGCAGTTGCATAAGTGTTCAGCCTCTATTAGTATCCACATAATGAGTTGAGAGAACTCTACAAACATTGCATAGTAGGTTAGGTAAGAAATGCTAGCTTCTATAAAGCTTAAGCCTATATATAATATGTTGCTAGACATTATAGTAATTTAATTCTAATTTCAATTAAACTCTAATTAAAATAACAAATAATTCTAATTAAATATCAATTAAGTCCAAATAAGATCTAATATCTTATATTGATCCGTATTTATTAAATATCTCATATTTAATTATATAATTTTACAAACTTTACAATCAAGTTGATCTTAATTAAATTTTTTTCTAACATGTTCTTTGTATATGACCCATTAAGTTCTCAAATATATTAGAAATGAATATAAATTATAATCATAAACCATATTTATGAGTAGATACATTAAACTCCTTTAATTTATATTTAATTCTATAATTAAATAACTTATATCCAAATATTTTTACTAACCTTTTTATGTATGAATTTTTGTATAATTAAATCATTTCATCATAAAATGTTCTGATTAAACATAGAATGTGAAATTAATGTCAACTCTATTTTAGTCCAATCATGATAGTTTTTTACCATTAGTAATTGATTCAGTTAATGACATTTAAAAACTATTTTCAAAGTGTCATCACTTTGGCCAAAGATTTAATCGGTAATAAAAGAACATTATCCCTAATCATTTTAGAGTGATAAATCCTATATTAATCACTCAATTGCCTCCATATAATTTATTTTATATCCAATGACTATCGAATGAGCTATCATTGACTAGAACATGTCATTAGTAGTATTAAAACATACATATACAAGATAGCTTTTGAGATCTCAAGTTAAATGATCATTTACACAATCATCATAATGAGAATGTTCATAGATATACAAGTAATATTCTAAATGAATTTTTTCATATAGCGTCAATTAAGTGAATTTGTCCTCTAACAAGTACTCATAAGTTTGTTTAAGTATGTCCATACCCAGTTTATGAAATTGACTGCTTTCATAAGAAAAACATAACATTTGCTAGTCCTTTTATATTTTGTTAATGCCCAGTCTCAATAAAATAATATTTAGGAACAATTTTCAGAATAATATATGAATACAATATAAATCTGGTAATTATAATCACATCATAATTTCATTTACAATGTACACTTATCTTATGAACTTTATCATATATATCAAATATGTCTAAGACAAAGAATATCTTTAAATAATACTGTCACAAATCGATTGGATGTAAGATATAAACAAATAATGTACTCAACCTTTGTAATGATAATTGTAATTATAACCTATAAATTTGATATTCAAAAGATTAGATGACCACAAATATAAAATATATAACTAATAAATAACTTCTTCATATCAAAATCATATGTATGACATGAATCATCTTAACCAATCTCTTCCAAATTGTAAGTATACATTAGTACTACTAGCCACTAGGTGGGCATTTTATACTCCATTTTACAACTTGGTAATGATCTTTTTCATAATTAGACTTATATTTGCTATCATCATTGATACTATACGAAGATGTCAATACAAATGCACATCAAATTATACATACTGATATTAATTACATTAAAATAAGAAACATGAAACATATAAATATTTGAATTTATTGATAGTGATTGGTTATATATTACTAGTGGAACATCTACCGTTTTAGTATTTATTATGTGGTATGGAGTGAAATGTAATTTCCTTGCCTTCAAACTCTACAGATATGGTATTATATTTGGTGCCAGCTGGAATCAATTTAAATAGCAGTTTTTTTTATGACTAATGTAAATGATTGTATTATTATATGTAATCATAGAGATTGGAGTTGGAGGCACATTACGTTAGGTGTTAGCACGTTGGAGGAGAATGAGGCGTGACACGTGAGGCTTACAAGGGATCACGTGATGTATTTAAGAAAAATATGAGTTAGGAAAGAGGAAAAGCGAATTAAATGGTGAAGGAAAGCAAAATAGAAGCAGGCAAGGCAGGTGACAAAAGCTCAAGGAGTCACGTGCATGGACGCCATCTCCCCTGTCCCGACTCCCGACCGTGGCCAATAATTCCTTTGTATTTTTTGATAATGGACTATCCGCCCCTGACTACGTTGAAGGGTCAAACCGTCGCCTAACTTTTGAGAAAACATCTGAGGCTGAGGGTTAGGCTGAGGTGCATTGACTATGCAGTCGATTTTTCAATTGGTTGGTAATGGCATAACCATGTGAGCTCCTACTAATATTTCTTCCTTCTTTGGCTCTGTCTCTCTCCCTCTCTCTCACACACACACAGAGCTTAACATTCTCTAGGAACTAGAAAGCGAGAGATTCGGTTGAGGTTTCAACTTCTTTTCGCTTTATTGGATCTTCTCTTTCGGGTCACTATCCGGAGCTCCGCATTTCCTTCCATACATGTAGCCGAGGCCTCTGCTTTCCATCCTAGTTTACGCTGTCTGGTGAACTCGTACCTGCTCTTTTTGGTTATCCGCAATATGGATTCTCGAGTGAAAAGAAGAAAAGGATTGCCCGAGTCAACTCAGCCGTCGTCGTCGGCGTTTCCAGACGAAATACTCGAGCGCGTCCTCTCTCTGCTGGAATCTAACAAAGATCGGAGCTCAGTTTCTCTGGTGTGCAAGGACTGGTACGACGCGGAACGGTGGTCTCGGACCCACGTGTTCATCGGGAATTGCTATTCTGTGTCGCCGGAGATCGTGGCGCGGCGGTTTCCGAGGATCCGGAGCGTTAGGATCAAAGGAAAGCCCCGGTTCTCGGATTTCAATCTGGTACCGGAGAACTGGGGCGCCGATATCCACTCGTGGCTGGTGGTTTTCTCCTCCAAATATCGGTTTCTAGAGGAGTTGAGACTCAAGAGAATGACGATAAGCGATGACAGCTTGGAGTTTTTGGCTCTTAATTTTCCAAATTTCAAAGCTCTCTCGCTTCTTAGCTGCGATGGGTTTAGTACCGACGGACTCGCAGCCATTGCCACCCATTGCAAGTATGCTTTTCAGTCTTTAAAACTCTCTCTCTCTCTCTCTCTCTCTAGATAATGTAATATTAAATAAAAAACTCGTTGGCAATCAAATTGGAAACAAATTTGACTAGTTAAATGTGTTGTTATGGATTGGTGACTTTATACCATTTTTAACGGCAATTGGCTATTGTGCTGCTCTGCTTTTCTCGGTTAGGTTGCCTTACAAGGAATTGACGACATATGAGTGAGGGATTGGTTTCTTTGAGTTTATAGTTGGAGAGAACGATGAGAATTTTTGAGTTTTGATAGGGTGTCCGATAGAATAGGCTAGTTTTCTGGTTGTTTTACCTGTAAAAGTGAACTGTGAACAATACATAGTTACGTAGTGATTGTTTCTATGACTTTTCCTCTTTCCTTCTTCAAAACTCCGATTTCTTTTTTCTTTGATTAGATGGTTGACCTGTTTAACCCGCACTTAATGGACTGTGGCATATGCTTGGTGTTGTATTCTGTACATGTATCCTCCATTTTTCTTTCGTTGGCGGATTCCATAATTGGACAAACTGGTTTATGTGCGGACAATCACCTAAGCATACAGATTAAAGAAAATGACTCAGAATTTGTTCTTGGCGCTATCTTTTTGAATACTCGATTTTTTCCTTTTTCTGTTCTTTATGAAGCTACTGTTTGCGATATTGGGCAAGTTGCTTTTGTGGGATGTAGGCCTTGCAAATTGGTATGTACTGTCCATGCAATTATTAGCAAAGTGCTTTAAAGCATGGTACCCCACTTGTAGTTTTGATCTCAATCCGATTTTGGTTTCTTCTCAGTTCTTCATGTTTCTGTGGGAAGTAAAACCATTATCAATTGAAAGTAAAAGCCTCACCTTTTCTTTTCTTTTTTTTCCCCCAACAACTTGTTTTATTTTCTGATGGTCCCTGAAAAATAAAATGAGCATGGTTTAAAGGAAATGAGAATGTATATTCTCTTGCGGTGCTTTCTTACGCAACTAGACTTTGTCTTATATGATGTGACATATGAACTATTAATATATACATTAATGGGTCGAGGAAACTTCATTTTCAACTTGTCATCCATCGCAAAGTTGACACTTTTGTATTTGGTAGTTGGTTTAGTAAGGGATGACAATTAAAATGTTCAGATAACTGTCATGACTCTGTAATTAGCATTTATATTTTCTTGGTAGTGGTGACATATAGACTACTCTTGGCTTTTGCATCACCTGTAGTCTATCGCATAAGTTGCGGGCTGCACTATAACTAGCTAAAAAATGTGTTGTTTCCATAAATATATCTATGGGATTTTGGCGCTTGTTTGATTGAATTCCTTTTTGATCTCTCTCCCAACAGATTTTCCTCTACCCACTAAAAGAGACAGGTAGTAGTGGTAATTAAAACCGGGCAAATTTTGCTTGTTCACCATCTGGCTTGATCTCTAGTAGCCAACATATAGGTAATTACATTGTTTAGAGATGGTCATAATTCGCTAGACAGGTAAACTACTCTTCTTCTTTCCTTCTCTGCCAACAAAAAAGCTTATGTAATTCTCCAGTAGGTGATTTTCTTTTTCTAATTAACTTGAAAGTGACATGTACTTAATGAGTTATTCCTGTAAGTTATGGCAAAATGGGTCCCAAGGCATCCCATATATTTATAAAAGAAGAACAATAATATGGTATTTTCTTTTTTCTCTTTTGTTTTACTTTCGTTTTATTTGCATATTAAACATTCTGCCATGTTCGTACAACTATTTGTGATATTATGATATTATAAACGAATTTGAGGAGAATTTTAATTCTGGAAATCATTTTCAAGCCATGTTTCATTTGGATAACGATTCTGTTTCTTGTGTTTCAGGCACCTGACTGAGATCGACATACAGGAGAATGGCATCAATGATAAGAGTGGCAGTTGGCTAAGCTGTTTCCCTGAAAACTTCACGACATTGGAAGTACTGAACTTTGCTAACCTGAATAGTGATGTCAACTTTCACGCACTTGAGAGGCTTGTTAGCCGGTGCAAGTCACTGAAAGTTCTGAAGGTCAACAAAAGTGTTTCCTTGGAACAGCTGCAGCGGTTGATTCTATGTGCTCCACAATTAACAGAGCTCGGCACTGGATCTTTCTCACAGGGGCTTATCTTGCAACAGTACACAGAACTTGAAAATGCATTTAATCAATGCAAGAATCTGGATATACTTTCTGGTTTGTGGGATGCAACAGCACCTTGTCTTGCTGTTCTCTATCCTGCCTGTTCAAATTTAACTTTTTTAAACTTGAGTTATGCGACTTTGCAAAGTTTTGAACTTGCTAATATTCTGTGTCACTGCCCACATCTTCGTCGTCTCTGGGTAAGATCTCTGTTTCTAACTTTTTCTGTTTTGTCTTCTATACGGACATTTCTTACTTTTCACACATATAGTTTCCTACTTTTCATTGTTGTGGATCTTTTATCCATTTTATACAAATTTAGGGTTGTGACTTCTGAAGTCATTGTTCAGAGTTATAGATGGAAGGTGTATCTTACATGGTCGTAAGAAACATTGTTATAGTTAGGATAGTTCTGGTCTTATTCAGCCACATCTATTCATCTGAATATTCTGATGATGGTTATTCTGTTTGAACTTATTTTGTGGCTGCCAATGTTTTTGATTTTCTTGTCTTCGGTATGAAGTTTTAGAATTATAAGTTGGATTTTGATTCAGGTTCTGGACACTGTAGAAGATAAAGGACTGGAGGCTGTCGGATCCAACTGCTCGTCACTTGAGGAACTCCGAGTGTACCCTGCTGATCCCTTTGATGATGAAATCGTTCATGGGGTGACCGAAGCAGGTTTTGTTGCTGTCTCTCTTGGTTGTCGGCGGCTTCACTATGTTCTCTACTTTTGTCGGCAAATGACCAATGCTGCAGTAGCAACTGTTGTGCATAACTGCCCTGATTTTACCCATTTCCGTCTCTGCATAATGAATCCTGGTCAACCAGATTATTTAACAAATGAACCCATGGATGAGGCTTTTGGTGCTGTGGTGAAGACTTGCACTAAACTACAGAGGCTTTCAATTTCTGGTCTCTTAACTGACCTTTCCTTTGAGTATATTGGGAAGTATGCCAAAAATTTAGAAACGCTTTCAGTGGCTTTTGCTGGTAGCAGTGATTGGGGAATGCAGTGTGTTCTGGGAGGTTGTCCAAAGTTGAGGAAACTTGAGATAAGGGATTGCCCTTTTGGAAATGCCGCACTTCTCTCTGGTTTGGAGAAGTATGAGTCCATGAGATCACTTTGGATGTCTGCCTGCAATGTGACAATGAATGGCTGTAGACTGTTGGCAAGAGAGAGGCCCAGATTGAATGTGGAGGTAATGAAGGAAGAGGGGAGTGATGACAGTCAGGCTGATAGAGTTTATATATACCGTTCAGTTTCTGGACCAAGAACAGATGCCCCACCTTCTGTTCTCACATTTTCAAGTGTGTAAAATAATCAGGTTAGCTCTTTATCTTTCTTATGTTTGCATGCCCTCTCTTGCAACAATGTTTATGTATATGCACATTTCCAAACGTAGCAGAACGGACTCAGTATTTGTGCAGTAAAACACATGCATGAGGTTTAGCTACTTCACCAACGAAAGAGTAGGGACAGGGAATTGGTTGCTGCCTGGGTTTGCTTCTACTGCCTCTCCTCTTTCTTGTCTATCCATTGCTGGAGAGCCACTTACTGGACACATTAGGCTTTTGATTGAAGGAAGTGGAATCCAGGAATTCTGTTGTGTTAAGAGAAACTATTCCTGTAGCCTTGTTGTGAAGCATGTAATATAGATACACCTTATGGTTGCTCAAGCTACTGTTCAACTTCGTATGTTCATGCATTCTAACATTTTGGCACATTTAGTTTATGTAGCTCTTGTATTTGTTGCTGGCTCTGAACATTTACTGTCTACTGCTGATGTCTCCTAGAATAAACTGTAATCTCCCTGTCAATGGGTTCACAGAGGAGTTACCAACATTCAGACACTGGATCCATAAATCGCTCCTTGTTTATGTCTAGAAATAACGGTGACAAAATAAGGGCAATCCTTAATTTCAGTTTGAACCATGATTTTATTGACAGATCAAGCCAGGGAATGTTGAAGTGGCCAAGGTTACGAACAAAAGCATATGGATCGTCAGTCTCCAACACTGGAAGCAAATTTTGTACACATAATTTGCTGCACCTCTGGGTAGCGAGATTCCTATGCTTTCAATCCATGGTAATGGGTTACAAATGAGTTGAATCTTTTGTCATCGTTCATTGACATCCTGGTCTGCGTTCACCATTAACAAATAGCGAGACATAACTAGAGGGTTCCAGGTTTCCTTGACTTTATTCCAGTATGAAGTTTATGTAAAGTTATACTAATTATCACCTTCTTTAAGGGACTGGCAATATTACGGACTCAGTGACATCATCCAGCTAAGAAGTAGACGTAGTACATCCCATGCAGCATACGAACCTTGTAACGTAGCTGGAAAGGCTTTGTTATTCAAATAAGGACAAAAGATCAAAATTAGGAAGCACTCGCTTGTAACCATATGCCTTGATGTGGTATACCTGTGAGGAAACATTTATATGCTGGGATCTGCGTTCTGTTTGTCGAGGTTGGTACCAATGCAATTTCAAAATTTCCAAGAATCTTAGGTCTGGAGTCTGTTGGAGCTCATGTACACTACTGCCGCTTTTGTGCCTATGCAAATTCATTGTTTGATCTGCAACAAACTCTGTCAAACAGTGGTAGACTGGTTGACGATGAATGTTACGATTTTTCTGGTTCCGCCTTATTCTGGAGTTCTATGATGTTTGTGCTTGTAACATTGTATGGCTGGTGAACTTGCAATTTGTTTCCTGGTGGATGTTGGCGCGGGTAGTTCTACAGCTTGAGCTTCTCTAGTGTAGTTTCAATTCCAGACACTTGTATGAGTTTATAATTAGTTAATTTTCATAAATTAGCAGCCGTTCACTTCCAATTTAGTGCTTTTCTGGGATTTCTTTCAATATAACGCAGGTCAATAATTGTAAGCATCCTATCGGGTCAGAACAAAGAGTTGGAAGGGGACGGATGCACATGGGGGGCAAGTGTTCTAAAATTTTTTTATTTATTATTTTAAGTTTTGATTTTATAAATTAGAGTATATCTTAAAAATATAATGCTGGCTTTGACAGTTCTTTCCCATATTTAGAATCTGATTCTTTGAACTTAAAAAAGAATAGACTTAACCAGCAAAAGGTGGAATGGTGAATGAGAAGCTAGACAAAGGAAAGCTCCATAGGCATCGTATTTGCTATGAAGCTTATCTCATTTCAAGCATGGCCTTTGAAATTCGTCAATCTTCTCCCAAAATTACAAAAGTTGGAAAAAGCAGTACAGGAAAAGGGCCTCCGGCTATGAAAAGTTATTCGAAAGTTCGTCAAGATTGAAATTTTAGACCTCTATATGTATTATCAGGAAATTGAGGAGGAGAAGAAATCCTGAAGTGCTCGAGTCACTTGTGCTGCTATTGGATTCTATTGTTTTGTGGTTTACAAAATATGTTATTAATAGACAAAGTTGAATATATGTGGGTTGAACATTATGTTTTAATCAATTGGATTATACCTACTTATTTATTTATTAAAAAATGAATTTCAAATATTTAAATTACCCACAAAATCAATTGCCATGTTCGACATTTAAAAGTAATTTGCCTTAGGGAAACATTGATTTTCATCCTGTCTGGTTGCGTTTGGGGTAGAAAGTTGAATACATTAGTTTGTCAACTCGCTCGCCTCGTTGGGGTGCACAGTCCGGGTCTTTTTGTGCTGATCGAGCCCCCTCTTGGCCTTCAGGAGATACTCCAACGCAATGCGTAAGGCGCTATGTATTTAGTGTTGTAAATTCCTTGTGTAATTAAAAAAAAAAAAAAGCTACTATTGGCATTTGCATGTTTTGAGTTACCTTTGATACAAAGATAACCACTGCTTATGTCTAATATTAGTGTTGCCATCAACAATGAGATATGCACACACCAAGATGGTCCCATTCCGGAAACTCCAAGGTGCCTATTGAAACAAATATCACATCTTCTGACTTTTGGACCATTCTCTCTATTAGTTCAAGTCTACTGACAACTCAACGTCGTCTAACATTTGAGGTTAAAGAATTGATTCTATTGCTATTACATGTATTTAAGTCGTGATTGAAGGCAAATCTTTGTTAAGACTTCTTATCCAGAAAAAAAAACAAGAAGGCTGTTATATCAGTCATGTTGTTGCTGTGAATTTGTAGAACTCAAGCTAATTAGTGCAGATGGTGAAAGGGCAAGTCAAGCTTTAATGTTTGCTATCAGGACTGAGGTTTTCCAGTGCTTATTGGTGCTCGCACATCATTTCGACGTATAACTCTATCCATCCAACTCAAAAATTTCTTATTGTGGTGACAGTAGAGGGCTTGGAAAACTTGTAACTTTGTAGGATTAAGCACATGGTCCTAACAAATCCAGAGACTTTAGAAGTTAGATTCACTTCCCTTGTGCCAAATAAACATTTTTTAGTGAATCGTAAGGACCGGGTTATGATTATGTAGTACTCCGAAATGTCAATATGAGTAGCAATTGCTTCCTTTACTGCATCACATCGACTTGTCAAAAATAGATAATATAAGATCTGATTATTTCTCTAATTTAGTTTAAGAAACTTGTTAATATAAGATCAACTAAAATTAACATCAACCAATCTCTCCTCTTTTGTTTCTTTCTGGATTCGTTTTCTGTCTTTATCTATTTGGTCGTTGTTTATTTTCATTGGAGTGGATGATCATGAAAATTTGCTGTATATGAGATTCTCTTAAAAGCCAAGGTATGATATATACTGTAGCTGTATGCTTCTGCTTCAATTTTCCTTGTTCTGGACTCAAAGTTGTCGAGAAACCATGGCTTCCTTGCCTTGGCATCAAAACGCCTTTTGTACCTAACTCTTGATATTGCCAATGTGCTTTTAGGCTTCTATGGCAACCTAGCTAGCTACAAATGTAATAATTTATGGTATCTTTTAATCAAACAACACCATAAGGGAGCTGAGGGAAAGCCACGAGTACCTTGTGATCTGCTGTGTAACACATTGAATTGGTTCATTAAAGCTGAGACCCTACCCTGCAGCGAAAAGTGCAACAAAAATTGTTGAGAAGGGGTCCTTATCCTCAACAATTGAAGATGTGGGAATTGAATTGAGTTGACGTGCAGATGAGAACATTTTGTTATATATAAGAGTTAAAGCAGCCGACTTCTATATTCCATATTAACATATAGACCGTCTCATTCTCAGGCGCTTATCATAATCCCATCACACAACATAATGTGACGATTACATAAAATAACAACCCGTGACAAGCAGAATAATGACCCAGTTTGTCATGGAATGAGAAAGGGTTAGTCCAACATTAGACAACCAATCTTGTGCCGATGAGCGGATCCCTTTTCCTATATTCTGGTTCGTCTTCTTGCTAGGTGATAGTGATACCAAAGCAACTAGGAATAAATTCCTACAAAAAGCTTACTTCAGATGTTAAATCTGTACATGCCTAATGCGATGATCTTTTATTTGTTTGTTAGTTTTAAGCTTTAGGCTTTTTGGTTTAGAGTCAAGGGAAAAAGAGGGGCACTTTCTCTAAATGGGGGGTGGGAAGGTTTGCTATTACAAAAGATGACTGCTGGCTCAAGGCATCCAACAAAGGGCTTCATCTTCACATGGTGGGGTGGGGTGGGGTTCGTGTCATATATCCCATCACCACAAATTTGAAAGCTTCTCTCTTTTCTCTTTTCACCTAATACTAATAGCAGTGATAATTGTCAACACTAATTAATTTATATGTATCTGAATTAATACTAATTTCTCATACTTTATGTTAAATATCTTGAATCATGATAAGACACTGTAAAATTAGACGGAATATATTTCCAGGGTAACCGATTTGCTTGCCCCTCAGGCCTCAAGCCATGTTTTTTACCCGAAATACTATAATGCCCTCTCTTGAGGTCACTTGAGCAATGTCACACCAACACTTGATCCACTTTACATAACAGAACTCGTAGAGGATAAGCAGCGAACATGGTTCATTAAAAGTGTTATGTAGCTAGTCACCTTGTTTCTCTCAATGATCAGAGCTTTGGATTCGTCTCTTGTTGCTAGATACTGCACGGGTTTCTATCAATATCAGTGCTAAACAGGAAAAAAGGAAAAAGAAAAAAATATGGGACGAGCACTTCCGAGACAAGATCAGAATTTGACAGAAACTTCCTCAAAATCCAATCTCAGGCAAGCTGTTGAAGCCATTTCTTCTTTGATAACATACTCTTATGCAGTTAAAGTTTTTGCAGCCAAGTGGCAATTGATAAGAAACAAATTGGAAGAGCTAAACTCTGGCCTAATAGCCATAGAGAATTGTGATTCCAGCCAAAACCCAATACTCTCTGGCTTGATATTTGCCATAGTGGTTTCTTCCAACGACTGCTACGACCTTGCTAGAAGATGTGTGGATCTTTCATACAGTGGCAAGCTCTTGATGCAAAGTGATTTGGACGTTATGGCTGCAAAATTTGATCGCCTTGTGAAGAATTTATCTGGGATATGCACTGCAGGTATCTTGACTCATGGCTTTGCAATTGTTGTGTCTAGACCTGGAGCCAATGCTTGCAAAGATGACATGAGGTTTTACATTAGAGATTTATTGACGAGAATGAAGATCGGAGACACTGAAATGAAAAGACAGGCTTTGGTTAACTTGCTTGAGGTTGTCGCCGCTGATGAGAAATATGTCAAAGTAGCGGTTGAAGTTGGTGCCATTGTGAATCTGTTGGTTAGTTTCCTTGATTACATGGAAAAGGAAATCCAAGAGGAGGCTGCCAAGGTAGTAGCGGTAATTTCTGGGTTTGATTCCTGTAAGTCTGTTTTAATTGGAGCTGGGGTTATAGGCCCTTTGATTCGTGTTCTGGAGAGTGGCACTGAATTGAGCAAGGAAGGTGCTGCAAGAGGTTTGAAGAAGTTGACTGAAAATTCTGACAATGCTTGGTCAGTTTCCGCTCATGGCGGTGTCACAGCTCTGCTAAGAATATGCAATTCTGGTGATTCGACAGAACTCATTGGTCCTGCTTGTGGGGTACTGAGAAATCTTGTTGGTGTTGAAGAAATCAAGAGATTCATGATAGAAGAAGGTGCAGTTTCGACATTGATCAAACTTGCAAAATCGAACGATGAAGCTGCGCAGATAAGTTCAGTTGAATTACTTCAAATTATTGCTTCAGGAGATGAATCAGTGAGGCAATTACTCGTTAGACAAGGTGGAATTCGTGCATTGGTGCAGCTTCTGGATCCCAGACATCCATCTACTTCCAAATCACGGGAGACAGCATTAAGGGCAATTGAGATCTTATGTTTCTCTTCTACAAGTTGTATTAGTATGTTGATGAACTGTGGCTTCACAGATCAACTGCTTTTCTTACTTAGAAATGGAGATGTTTCAGTTCAAGAATTGGCACTAAAAGTGGCTTCTAGGCTATCCGGTACATCTGAGGAGGCAAAGCAAGCAATGGGAGAAGCTGGTTTCTTGCCTGAGTTTATTAGATTCCTTAACGCAAAATCAATCCAAATTAGAGAAATGGCTGCTGAGGCACTTTCCAGCATGGTTTTGGTGCCTAAAAACAGGAGAAGACTCTTGCAAGATGATCGACATATTGGATTTCTTCTTCAGTTACTTGACCAAGAAGGGGCAAGCTCAGGTTACAGAAGGTTCTTAATATCGATACTGATGTCGTTAACAAGGTCTAATAGTGGAAGAAGAAAGATCGTCAACTCTGGTTATTTGAAGAACATAAAAAAACTTGCAGAAGCTGAAGTTTCGGATGCCAAAATTCTTGTCAGGAAGCTATCCACAAACAGGTTCCGAAGTATGCTCAGTGGAATCTGGCATTCTTGAATGTAAAGACTAAATTTTCTTGCTAGCTTCTCTTTTTACTGTATATGTTACACAACTGGCTTCAACGCTTCATTGTCTTTGTTTCATAATCAGGAAAAAAAATTGAGTCTTTCTCTTTGTTTTTCTGCAGTTCGTAAAAGCAGCTTTAGAGCAGCTTTCTGTTTGATTTGTAACCATTAGTGCAAAAAGCTGTAACAGATTCTACTGGAGGTATCCAGACATTTTTAGACTGTGGTTACCCTTGCAGGTATAAAAATAATAGAACAGAAGGTGATTGAAGTCATTTAAGCAATTAGCAGAAGCGATTGTAAAGGCTATCACACATCATAAAAGCATATCTGTATTGCACTTATGATGGAAGACATGATAAAGGCAGGAAGTATCTCAGAGAGGCACGTGAATAGAGCTATCAAGTTCTTGTCAATCTACTACTTTGGACAATGCAGATTTAAGTTTCCTGCTGTATTTGCTCGACCTTTTGTCATCTTTTGTCCAGGTGTCTCATCAATAAAGAGACAAACTTTATTATCTTCGGCAAGGATAACCAATATATAGTTAAGCATCTCATTCCTACTTCCTCTATTCTAATCTAAGCCATGCTCAACGAGAATTTTCATGTATTTAGACTTCTGTGGGAAGAGTTGTGTTCATCATCAGCGTGCGTTGTTAAGGTCAGCCAGACAGGATGAGGTCCTAAACACTGTGGGTTGTACAAAATACTAATGGCTGGATGTTGGTTGTACATCATATAACAAGCTCCAGGACCACTATTGCATGTTTCGTTTTCTTGACAGGTTGTAACTTGTATGCATCAAACATTCAATATCATCTGCCTCCACACATTACATAGAAATGTAGGCCAAAAGAGGATGAAGAAAATCGACCATTACTGGCTGGACTTTCCTGTCGACACAAAATGAGGTTATACAAAAAATGCTAAGAACTGTTGCTTGTGTGGCGGCGGCTCGCTAACCACCCTGTGATGAACTCTACACCAATCACATCCAAATTTATGTTTGACGCGAATTCCTTACAAAAACATGTTACTCATGACCACACCAATGACCAGTCAATGGGTATATTTTCACCAGCATAAAATAGTACAAAAATGACTACTTACTTACAATCCAGAACGGATCGTAGGGCATTCTAACGTGTATGTGCTTGCCGTAGAATCAAAAGTCTGGAGAGAGCATCGTACTGGTTTTCAATCTAATGGCCCAGAGGGAGGTTGGGATTTGATAGTCATAAGCTATTAGTTGAACATGATATGGGTTAGGTTGGCCTTGTTTTGTTAAAGATCCAGAGGCCCTTAGCCATATTTCAATTTGATGAACTGAATTAATCACTTGCCCTCGGTAGAAAATGGGCTGTAGTGTAAGTAGTACCTTAGCTCAAGTCACAGGAGCAAAACTTACTTTTCCCTTGATTTTGGTATTAAGCCTAAATGTGGAATTTTTTAAATTGAATATTCATTAATTATCTAGTATTTAAAATTAAAATACAAAATAATTTGATCGTAAGTAATAAAATAACTCAATTAATGATGTAATTAAGTGGGTTGAACTTAAGAAAATGACATTTCATTAGTATGAGTTATATACTTATTTTAACTTGTGAGGGAAAAGTCTAACAAAGTTATTATAAATAGGTCTTCTGCGCTTGTTTTAGTAAGTTTCAAAATACGAGTCAAACAACCCGCGGGTGTTGTGGTGGAGTGGCAGGGCTCCTCCTCCCTTAATCAAGGTCTTGGTTTTGAGTCTTGGGTATGGAGCTGCACTCGTGAAGGAGAGCTTTGCGGATTATATGGTCCTACCCGGCTCGAATCCTGATTAGTCAGCTGTCCATGTGACATCGGATACCGGATGGTTTATACAAAAAAATAAAAAAAACGAGTCAAACATATGATGTGAGCATGAAACATATCTGTGATCCAAATTTGGAGCATCTGTGTGTTACTGATCATGCTTGTCATGCACCATTCAATGAATAGACGCATCTAACATCTAACATCTAGCATATGGCATGTATGCATTATTCAATCAAACACATGACATGAACATAAAGCATATGTGTGAGTTGTGATCTAAATTTGGCGCATCTGTGTATTGCTGATGAGCTCATCATGCTCATAAGCAACATACATTTTAGTGATGCTATTTCTCATGTGTGGTGACGGAGATAACCATGTCCACTATCCCTATAAGTTGCTGGGACCATATATCTGCACAAATATTAAGCTTTAAAGTGATATTGAGGGACAAAATCACTATACACAGTTGTGTGGGTGACTGTGTTCAGTACAAAAACCCTAATTTCAAATTAAAAAAGGGAAATTAAGAAGGGAAATAAGTAGAGTTGGAGTTTCAAACACAATTTTGAACCTTAGAGCAACGACTTGAAGTCTAACTTAGAGATCTGAATATAGATCATATTTCCATCGAAGTTTCTTTGCATTTTATTTAGAGAAAAAGAGATATATAATGAATTATCTTGTTTTTCTTCTTTTTAATCTTTGGCTATGTTTTTTTTATGAACTAAATTAGTTTAATAGGATGAATCTTGAGATGGAATTTGTGATTTGATTATTTATTTAAATAACTAATTATTGATTTATTGGATTCAATTTAATCGTGCAATCGAGATTGATAAATATTTTGTATGAATAAATCTAACATAAGTGAAAGTAGTAGCATGCAATCCTAAAAATACGTTGACGTAAGTCTTCTACATCAAGTTTAAAACTAATAGTGAAATTCATGAATTGATTAAAAAAAATCTTAGGAGTTTTAATTAAAAAGAAATTTTAGTTAATTAACCTGGGACTAGGTATTAATAGTCTTACAAAAGACATTAACATAAGATAAGAATTTTCATGGGCTAATGATCCTTAATTAAATTACATGCTAAAAGGTTAACAACTTGAGAAATCTTAAGGGGATTTATTACCTAGGTAATACTGATATAATTTAGTTAATCTTTGATTGATTTGAGTTCTTGTTTATTATTTGTGTTAAAATTTAGTTTAGTTTTATTGTTTTAATTAAAACAATGTTTATTTTGTTAGTTAGATAATAGAAAAGAGGTAATTATTAGTATTGTAGTCCCTATGGGATCGACACTCTATAGCTCTATTATTATACTATAATTTGATAAGTGTACTTGCCTTTACGAATTTATAGGGTAGGTTCTTGCTTATTAAGGTGTTGGCACCGTTCCCAGGACTATAATATTAGGAACATTTGAGATTTATGACTATAATAAAATACAAATGTATCTAATTTTTTAAAGATTTATGACACTTTAAAGGTTAATGGTGCTATTTATGAGGGAATAAGATTGAGATTATTTTCATTCTCAATGATGAATAGGGATAAGAAATGGTTGAATTTTTTTTCATAGGAGATCCATCACCACAAATCAGATGACAGAAAAATTCCTTTTAAAGTCTTTTACCTACTAGTTAAGACTACCAAATTAAGGAATAACATCTCTTTCTATGTTTAAATTGATTTAGAGACCATATATCATAAGTGACAGAGATTTAAAGGGATGTTAAGGAAGTGCCTAAATTGTGGTTTACCACTATAAATATGAATTCAAACATTCTACAAATAGGCTCAATTAAACAACTAGGTAGATGATTGATGTAGCAGTTGGGGTCACTTTGAATAGTAAAACACCAAAAATATTTCAGGATCTCATTGAGGACATCGTCAGTGGTGTCTTCATGAGCAAAACCTAGCATGGGAGTCAAGAGTTTATGATGTAGATGTGGTTATAGCTTTGGCAAGCCAGGTTGAAACTTTTGAGTAAAAAGATAGATTGATTGACAATAAATTCTCAACTTTTCCAATTCATGTAGTAAGAGTTGTGCAGACTAAGACATGTACGTTAATAATGCCAGGCAACAACCATTATGACAAAGCTTGAGTATGTGGATTATATACGGAATGCTTTTAAACTCTAAAATAATCTATACAATAATACGTATAATCCAGTATGAACAAATCATCCATATTTCTTTTTGGGAGAATCAATGACAATAAAAGAATGGCCCTCCACTAGAATTTTATCAATTTCCACCTTAAGAAAACAAACCAAACTTGGAACACCTCATAACTAAATTTATCTATAATTTAGAGGTGAGATTTCAAGCTTCTAAACCTTCATTAAGAAATTAGGAGGCTTTTATCCATAACTTAGAAAAAAATATTTTAACAACATTATTAATATATTATCCATCTTCGAATATATTAATAGAAAAAATATATTTTTATTAGACATAACTTAGAAGATATGATAATAATTAATAAATAACTAAATATACGTTCATCCTCGAATATTTTATCAAAATAATGTATACTTAATTGACAAGTATGACTAGTCACCTCCATATTAGTACTTATGGTTATATTAATATACAAATTAAACAAATATATAAGGGAAGATAATATACAAAATTTGACAAAATTAATATATCAAAAAGAAAAAAAAATTATCCTCAATATCTTCATCATCTAACTAATTTTAGGCACACATAAAGGCTTCCATAATACGATAATAAAGTCAAGCATGATCAGGAATAATAAGTTGACCATTAATGTTAAAAGAAGATTTCGAAGCAACAATGGATGATGGAATTACTAATAGGTCTTGTGACCTATGCAATTATTCGCATAATCAGAAAATTATCTCCATAACTTTTCCATTATAATAAAACATCGAAATGCACACCTTCAACTTCAGCCATATAATTTTCTGTCAAATATTTATCTAATTCCATCATAATGTACAAACTCCTAGCCCTTTTTTCTTTCGTAAATTTTGAAAATGAAAGTAACAAGCTACTTTTGAAAGATGAGCCTTAACCTAAAATTGAAGTTGGAGTTAACCATTCGGAATTGCTGCAATCCCGATCATAAATTTTGTCCATTATGAGTTGGTAATCATTAAACAAATCATATCGTAATTATTTAATGACATTTACATACTTTTGGGCTTGATCATCGTACATCAAATTATATATAAAATTTACCCCCTCTATTTTGTATCTTAGGTCCAACACAAATAAGATTGTAATAATATATCCAACCATATACCAATAAAAATTTAACTTCTCCATCATCTACTTTGCCATAATATGAATAACCTCATTGGAATCAAATAGCTAATTAGATAAAGCTTTTTTTTTAATCTCACACATAGTGCTAAAGCAACAATACGAAGTTAGATATTTTGTTCCGAAAAATAATTCAATCACAATATAAAATAATTCCAACTTTAAACAAAGTTCTTTAACCAACTCCCATTGGTCTTCTGTAGTAATGTAAGTGTACTAAAAATGTCTTTGTCTCATCGTAGTAAACACATCAACATATTGGACTGTCTACTTTGACATTTTGAAAGTTAAGTTCCATTTGGTTTAACAATCTAAAATCAACATCTTCGTACTCAAAATACGTAGATGTCGTGTGGCTTCTTCGAATTTCTCAATTCTTTTAGGTGTTGAACTCCAATATACTACACTATTCCAAATCGAATCTATTCCTTCCTTTATCATATTCATTCCATCATTCACAATCAAGTTTAGAATATGCGCAAAACAATACATAAGGAATAACCTTCCACCAACCCACAAACTATCTTATTCTTCAACTTTTCAATCATAGCATCATTTGTGCTATAGTTGTTGATTGTTACGGTGGATAATTTGCTATAAATATTAAAATCTATAAAACAATCTTCCAACAACAGTTGCCAACCTTTCGCTTATATGTGGTGTTGGTACATAAATAAACCTATCATGTACAAATATTACTAATATCAATTACAACATAATTAAAAATTAAATGATAACAATATTAAAGAATATATATTAGCTTAAAAGTTTATTGCGTAAAGTCCAGAAATTGTCAACATAATATGTCGTCACTGTCATATAACCCTTCTTTTGGTTATTGGTTGTCCACATGTTTGTTGTATTGGCAATCCATCCTTCAATACTCAACCATGTTCCTAAAATTTTTTTCTTTTCATCCTTGTATATGTTTATAATGCCCTTCTTAAATGTATCTGACTTAGAACCTTGAAGGCTAGTTGTAGTGACTTGCAAAACATCCTATTTCTTTGGTATCTAATAAGGATCCTTCTCATACGGGTTATGCTCCAAGCCCATCAGCCCAAGTCCAACCTAAAGGAAGATTAAGATTAGAACATAAGTTCAAAATGTAACCAAATCCTCATCTGATATACATAGGAGATTAGATAAGATAGGATATTGATAAGATATTTTTGTATTCAAATACACTAATATACATGTATATAAACAGATGTGTTACATGAATAGAAATCATCAATTTCCCAAATCATTCTACCATTTATAGTATCAACCATTGATAGTGGATGTTCATCACTAATTATCATAGGAACTATCAAAAACCTTGATCTGTTACTGTTACAAGATGTTGCAATCATTTTGTTATTCTCTCTCATAAGGTTAGGAGGAAAAATGTTTGATATCATAATATCATCTTCTTTCTACTACACAAATCAACACATCTCTTTAAATGAGAGGTTTTACCTTTTGAACTCCCATCTAATATCTTCTAACAGTATTTACATTTGGCTTTTGCTACTATGTCCATCGATCTAGGCTTATTGAAGTGATTCAAAACTTCACTTTTTGGTTAACTTCAAATTGAATTTCGATCTTCACTTAGTACGAGATTACAACTCTCTACTAAAGGAATATTCTCACCTATTTGAAACAATCAATATATAAATATATATGTTATTCATAATCATAATTGAATAACATCATGATTAATATCTATGTAATTCATATTCATATTCATAATCAGTTAATCAAATAATTAGTGACTTACATAGTCTCTTACACATGCGTGTGTATAACTATATAAGTCATTATGATCATGTCAAAAATAGACACAAACATGTATGTGTTTTTGTGAACTTACGCAGTCATGTACATTAATGAAACCCACAGTGACTTACATTGTCATATACATGTTTGTGTAAGTGACTGTGTAAGTTTGTGAAAGCACCTCGCCGATGACAACAATTTTAGAATCTAGTATTTCACAAAACATTACGCATATTTTACCTTGGTGGTGTTAGATGGGAGGTGAAGATAAGCTAAAAACATGGGGATTTTGTAGCAGATGGCGATGCAAAGGGGTGGCAAGGATAATTAGGTAGGGTTAGTTGTGGTTGGAGGGTGAAGGGGTAGGCAGGTGGCAACTAGTGATTGGTGCTACGAAAGGGTGGCAACTACTAAGGATTGGGTTGACAACATCGGCGACTTGGCGGCGGTGACTTATAAGAGAGAGAGAATAGAAAGAGAACTACAAGTGAGAGAGATGTAGAGAAGCAATAATCCTAACACAAAACAATTTCATTTTACACTTTTGTTTCTCACAAAATTAAATGACTTTAGTTTGCTTCTAAAGAAAAACGATGTCAGTTGGGCCTTAGGACAAACTTATGATCCGACTGACATTTTCTCAAATTTTTAAGTCCAATTTACTATCCTTAGTGTTGTGATCAGATACACCTGCGCGTTGATAAACATAGATGTGTCTACTACCAATGTAAGTTACTATAACAGTGTTTCTGCATAAATGTTGAGTTTTGAAGTGATATTAAGGAACACAGTCACTATACACAATCATGTAGGTGATTGTGTCCAGTTTAAAAATTCCTAATTTTGAAGTATAAAAGGGTAATTAAAAAGTGTAATAAATAAAGTTGTAGTTTTGGACATAGCTTTGAACTTTATAGTGGTTGGGACTTCAAGATTGACTTAGAGATCTAAATTAAGAGCATATTTTTATCAAAGTTTTGGTGGATTTTATTTAGAAAAAAATGATATATATGTATATGTTGTAATTCTTCTTTTGAATCTTGGGCTATGCTTTCTATCTTTATGAACTAAATTTGTTTAGTACTAAGTGGGATGCACCTTGGGATGTATTTTATGATTTGATTCTTTATTTAATGCAATTTGATTATTAATTATTTGGTTTCAATCATATGTTTAATTATTTCTTAAATTTATATTTTCAAGATATTATTTCATGAAATTGAGATTGAGAAAGATAGTAACATATCATGCAATTGATATGATTTCATGCAATCTTAAGGTTTTAAGTAGAAAAGATCTTAGTTAATCAACTATGGTTAGGTGTTGATAGTCTTTAAAAAGATATTAATATGCGATAGGACTTTTCTCCGGCCAATGGTCTTTAATTAAATTGCATGATAAAAGGTTAATAGCTTAATAAATAAGTCTGCATGAGATATAAAGTTAAAAAAAGCAGGATCAATTGGGTAATAACTGTTTGTTTATTGTTATTCAAGAATATAATGTTATTATAGCCATATTAGGTTCTTAACTGCTAAATATTAGAGTTTCTAATCATGACGCTTCTATGATGCTAGGATTTATATGTACAAGTTAGATAAATAAAGATGAGTGAAAACTGATGGATGGCAATAAAGAAGAAAATAATGTAGATTTCATAAGAATTAAACTTGTTTTACAAGACATCTGCTTTATGATGTCAAGGAAATGAAATTTTATCCTTATATTTGTTTTTGGATTAAAACATTATAATTTTTAATATAAAAATTCAAATGTAAAATTATCTTTTGATACAAAAAATAGTACAACTTTCTTATCATATAATTTATATAGACTGCATTTTAATTCATAATGCTAACTATTTTTCTTCATATATTATTGATTAGGTTATTATTAAAAGATCTTCAATAAACAAAAAGTTGCCAATGTTGTAACTTAAGAAACCAGGGCACATCTCTGAGAAGATAGTTGAAACATTGATAATGGAAAATATTATTATTACTCTTGTTTTAATAACTAGATATATATACCAACTGTTTCATAGGTAAATTGACCAAAGTAAAGAAAAAAACAATCAACTCACATTTTTGATCATCTTAAAATCATTCATATTAATATTTGTGGACCATATTCACATACCATTTGTGATTCTAGATATTTTTCTTATTTCTATTGATAATTATTCTTGATATGGACATGTGTTATTAATTCTTGTGCTGTAGTTCTTAAGTTCACCATTTAAGGTAGGCTTTAACATATCAGTTTCATCAAAAGATAGAATCACACCTTAAAAGGATATGATGAAAAGTATGCTATAAATTACCTCTAGGTGCGGTTGTTTAGATTGCTTTTAAATTCTAAATAGGTATGCAAGCAAATCAGTGCCTAAAACACTTTTTGAGTTATGAAAAGGCTGAAAACCTAGTTTCACTCACCTTTGAGTTTATGACTTCCTTATTTAGGTATAGTTGGATAATCCTTAAGAAAATAAACTAAAATCTTATTTTACTTATTACCATTTTGTATGTTATCCATATCACTATAAAGGCTACAAGTTCTACTATAGAGAAGTAGAATAAAAAATTATAGAGTTACAAATAACATAGTTTATAGAATATGATGTGTCAGATGAGACAAATCATTCTCAAACTTTATAGGACATTAAAGCATGTAATACTATATTTGCATATCCTTCCTCTATTTAGTTATGGTTAGTAAATTATGTACGTGTTGAATTAAAGACATCCATTTTGTCATCTAATTATATAGCTTATCGCATTAAGAATGACTATAACATTGGATGGAAAAATGGAAACAGTAACCTTATTCACCATCCTCATATATATTCATGGTGAGATGTAAATGGAAAGAATCCAAGTTATAAAGTAAAATCAAGTATAAGAACTTATTGATTTACCTTAAAAATAAAAACATATTGACTATAAATGAGTTTATAATAACAAAAAGGATTCCCAAGGTAGCAAAATGCTATTTAAAACTAAATTTGTTGTCAAGGATTTCATTATAAAAGAAGGGATATATTTTAATCTCACTTCCTCTCTTATATATTTCAAAATTTTTTTTAAAGTTATCATGAAAATAGTACCTCATTATGATATAGAGTTACATTGTATGAATGTAAAATTGCCTTAGTAAATGGATACCCTCATAAGGAGGTCTATATGGTATAGTTTAAAAATTTTTAAGAGGATGACAAGAGTCATCTGATTTGTAAATTGATAAAATCCTTATAAATTTAAGCAAGCTTTTCTTTAGCAGTACTTAAAGTTTGATGAGGTAATTACCTAATTCATCTTTGTGAGAAATAAATTTGAGAGATGCTTGTCCTATAAGGCCAATACTAACAAGGACATTTTTCTACTTCTATATATAGATGATGTCTTACTTACATCAAATCACTTGGAAATGTTACATAAGACTAAGTAAATGTTTTCTAAGCATTTCAACATCAAAGGTCTTATTGAAGCATCTTTTATTTTGGTAGTTAGATTTATAAGGGCATATAACTTAATGGATCTACTATAAAGAGCATGTATTGAGAGTGTGTTTAAAAGGTTTATATGAAAATCGAAGAATTTTATGAAACATTGATCTCTTGTGAAGAGAGATTGTCTTTGGAATAACGTCTAGATGATGAAGGTGAAAGAGAGATCATAAATAATATTGCTTATTCTAATTCAATTAGTAGCTTGATGTATACTCAAGTGCATAACATACTAGACATTAAAAAAAAGGTTGCCCCATTGCACAAGGCTCCCCACTTTGCGAGGGTCATCGATTGTACACAGCTTTCCCTTTAGAACTTTTTATTGGGGATATAAATTTATTATGATATATTATAACTTCATAGTATATATCGTTGACCACCATTTCCTTTTTAATGGTATAAGTAATTTTGCATTGTCATAGTATAGGTGATCTTAAGATTTGCATCAATCTTAAGCATATGATCGGACATTAGCCATATTTATGGTTTAACTTTGATTTTATATCTCTTATCTCACTTAAGTAACTCGAGAGATCTATGATTTTATAAGACATAGAGATATAAATCTTTTAATCCTATGAAGGATTTCTCTAATCCAGTTTAGCTTATAACTAGAGAAATCATATTCTTTATTACAATTTAGTATAAAGTTTAAGAAAATAAGATAAAAATGAGACATGGTACATTTTAAAACATTCAAGTATCATTGTTGTTTGCCACACTCTATTTTCTTTTTCATGCTAGTAAGGTTATACATATATATACATATATATGTATATGTATATATACACACACACACACACACACACACACACACACACACACACATATATATATATATATATATATATGGTTATGTTAGATTTGTGTCATATATGAGACATCTTTATGACGTCTTCTAATATTGAAAGTGTTACAAGAATGAATGATGATTATCTTTGAATGAAATAGTTTTCAAAAGGTCAATCAATATGGTTTTATTTATACTTTTAATCTTTATTATTTTTCTATTTTCCAAGTATGTTAATTAATATTTGTTTAGAAGTATGTTAATTAATATTTGTTCAAAGGAGGAAATGGTAGAAAATTTCCTTTTGAATATTTATTAATTGTGTAGTTTATAGAATTAAGTCTAAATATTAAATTTTATATAATATAATATAATAAAGTATTTTAATAAATGATCTAAATAAATAGGCTAAAGTTCAAGAAAATGACACCCTATTAGTGTGAGTAGTGTACTTATTAGACTTATAATGAGTATTTCTAATAAAATTACCATAAATAGTTATCACATCTCTTGTACTTGCACTAAAGATGTCTAATAAAGTTACCATAAGTAACTGCCACATCTCTTGTATCTATTTAAGTAAGCTTTCATATATATCTAGACTTTTTGACTCATTAAGAGTTATGTGTATTAGCAAAAGTGTATAAACACCTTGCTTATATTGTTTCTAATAAATTTTATATATATCAATCAAAAGTTTAAGGATTTTTTTTTGAAAGTCGATGAGATTATTTAAATGTCCAACAACTTATTCAAACACAAACATAAAAAATGTTTATATCTTGATATTATCTCCGTTTATATAAGTTTATGATTAATGTTAGAGTGATAAATAGATTTCTTATTAAGTTTAACATTTCTAGGCCTGAACTTAAGCTCAATTAGGCTTCATATTTCTTTTCAAGTTTTAGGCTAAAAATACCATGTTTGAGCCCAATTGAAGCCTAATTTTTTTAAAATTTAAACCATGCATAGTTTTTACCATAATTTAAACGTAATCTAGATTTATGTTATACATAATAGTGGTAGCATATGTTTATTTTCTTTTTATCCTAATAGGATTTAAATTGACTGTAAATAGATGAAAAAATAATACCAAAATTTTGATATGTTAAGACTATTTTTAACTATAAAGTTGATAATACCAAAACATTTGTCATCTTTGTATCCAAGAGAAGAACACTCCTTGTCACACAATCATGTTCACTTAAATACTTCTAAGAAATGCTTATGTTATTTTAAAAATAGTCCAAGATTAAATCTATGTTTATGAGCTATATTCAACAATCTCCACCATAGTGAATATATCATATTCAATCAACATACTCTAAAAATGCCTCCAATATTAGACATCTATGTATATGAATCATAAACAACATTCTTCACTTTAATGAATATACTCTGTATAGGCTAGGTTATAACTATATCTAACACCTTAAGGCATTAATTAAGTCCAAGAAACATTTGAGCTTATCCATAATATTCGACTTTATCAATATTTCAGCTGCATCCTCTAAAGTGTGAAACTTTTCGAGGAATATCTGACTAGATGCAATTAAATCCCTATTCTTGCATATATCTATATATCTTTTTCTCCGGATTGGCCGTAATCCCCTGAAAGGTAGTTTTATCCATATTACTAATAGTAAAAGCATAAAAGACCAAGTTTTTTCAACCATATATACTTAGTATTTGAATGGTCTATCTTGCTACTTAGTATCCTAATGGTCTATCTTGCTACTTAGTATCCTAATGGTCTATCTCACTCTATATGTGGTTATACTGTGTGATGATCTCTTTCTAACATTATTTTATTTCATAAACTAAAATTCTCATCTCCTTTAAGATATATTTTAGGTTTTTCTAATTCCAATCATACCACCTTTAAACCAGTATTACTCCTCAAACACTACATCCTTAAAGGTTATACTTTTTATCAAGTGTTTGAAATTTGTAGAAGTCTATCTTCTAATGTTTGGAACCCTTTAATAAGATCCCTACGTGTAGTTGCATCATTCTTTGCTCATAGAGATGACCTAATTATATGTTTCATAACAGAATACTATCTTCCCTTTAACTCTATTACTATAACATCTTCTCTATTAGTTTGTAGACGTTTCTTGCTAATCTTTGTCCTTTCATCATAATCATTTTATCATTTACCACTTTGATTTTGTATTTATCAATTTTATAACCAAAATTGTTCATATATAAGTTGCCCAAAAAATCAAGTTCTTCCTCAAATTTGGTATGTGTCAAACATCACTTAACGTCCTAACAATATTATCAAACATCTTGATGCTAACCTATATTGCTATGACCATTTAACAAGCTTTATCGTCTCCCAATTGGACACTACCAAAGTTGCCTAATGTATATAATACAAACTAATCCTTATTTGGTGTCATGTGATGTGGGCATTCTCTATCCATAATCTATAAGTCTTGAAGTTAACTAGTTAAAACATAAAGCATATTTCCATCACTCTAATTTAAGTTCCCCTTCTAGACTACAATTGTTAAACTTGATGAAGTATCAAATTTTCATTTATTCCTTTGCTCCTTGTTTGGATAAATCTCTCATGATATATCCAATTTGTTGGTATTTATAGCACCATATTGTATTTACACCTTGAATTTTATCCTAAAACTCCATCTAGACATGTCATCTTTCCTTTTATTTCTCTTAGGATCATGATTTTCCCTTATATATAGTCCTTCAACTTGAGAGCTTTCACTGATATTAAGTCTTTGTTATTATATGCCAATAATGCAGAGATGATGACCTCTACGCCAATTGCCTCCTTATCCATTATAAGTGTGGTCACCAAATGTTCATAAAAAAGAATTTAAGAATAAAGTAGAATTATTACTTTATCTTATTCATAATAGTCACCTTGAACCTTAACAAGTCATTGAATATTTAGCTAAATATACGAATATGCTATTTTAGATCTATTTCCTTTTGCATATTTAGCGTGTATAATTTCTGCTTCACATACAACTTATTTGTGAGAGATCTCAGCATGTATCGACTCTCTAACTTATTCTATATCTCTATAACATGGTACATAACCTTGTCTATTAGACAAAGTTGTGTGGTTCAAAATTTCAAAATACTTGTACTTTTAATCATTCTCACTCGAGCTCGTCCATATCTTTCGACTTATTTTTCATATCTCCAACATGCCTTGCTACGCTAACAAACCCTTCACTCTCTATTGCCATAAGTCAAAGTTTACAATTCTATTCAACTTCTCCACTTCAAATCTTACAATCTTCCCAATTCTATTGCAATAAGTCATTATTGCCTTAACTATGTTCTATCAAAAATTTTCGAAAAATAAAGAGCAACAATAATAGAGTTGTATAAAAGAAACAACATAAGAAGATTTTTATTAAGATTCGACTAATTGGGTGTGCCCATGCCCTCAAGAGCCAAACAGGACTGATTTCACTATATTGATCAATAGCTCACAGGAGGAAGGAAGATTATTATATATATATATATAGACTAGCATTATGCAAGTATAATTAATTGCGAATTCTAATTGATGCAACTTTTCTCAAAATAACTCTTTACTAAAGAACTATAAATAATTGTGAATTCTAATTGATGCAGCTTTACTCATTTTAACTCTTTACTAAACCTAAACTAACTTAAAACATGATTCTAATAGGCCTTAGCTTCTTTCTATAATTTGAAATCCACCAAAAATATGTTTCCGATAACGTTGTCTATTGTGAATACGACGAATGCTCCAAGCCATATAATTTTTATTTCTTTTGCATACATAAATACAACCTTTGGCATGCATGTGTTCCAAATTATGTAACTCACTATATCTTTATAGAATATGGACATATGCTTTGATACATCTATGTTCTAGTGCAATTATTATTATTATTATTATTATTATTATTATTATTATTATTATTATTATTATTATTATTATTATTATTATTTACATACAAGTATAAATAATCATTTTAATAAAATCAAACTACCCAAAAGGTAATTTTCTTATCGTCTATTTTTTGTTAACAAAATAAACACAAAGACTCTCAAACATTTACCGCTTGAATATGATGTATTATTCTAATTTTATAACTTCAAATTTTTTTTCTAATAGAGTATGCTTTAACCAATTCTCCTTATTAATTGTTGCAAACATGACCTAAACGAAAGAAAACAGAGGGAAAAAAAAGTAGGAAATGACATAATGAGATTTGTAGTGGAGTTAATAGTGGATCGTATGATTACACTTGTAGTGGAGTTAATCCTGGATGGTATCATGATAGAATAAAGTCCATATGTAACCTTTAATTTTGAAACAAACTTGGAAGATATCGATCGCCCACTCAGCGTCAGCGAAGCAACTTTCAGTGTACCGTCAAAAGATGAATGATTTAATGGGCACCGAAATGTGAAGCCTGGAATTACATTAACTTTGATGTCCCGTTCTCGCATCATAAGTATGAAATCATGTAGGAAGCACGAAAGAACATTATCTATTTATAATGGAGCTTATCCATTTTCCTATGAGTGAAATTCTTAATCTATTCGAGAAAATGATTTTACACCGCAAAAGGAGAAATATGTGAAACCATAATCCAAGGTCGAGATTTTGGCCAGCTTTTTACAGTAAATGATCCTGTGAGAGAATAGGACTGCAAACAGCATACAGAAAAACGATTATTGATAATATATTATGATTGAATGAACAATATTTTTATATCTTGTAATTCTTTATACTTAAGCCTGAAATGTTATTTAGTGCCTTATTGTTTTTAAATAGATCCCTTTCAAAAGTCACCACCAATATCAAAGCATGTGAATGTTTGTAGTATGAATACGATAGATCCTTTTCTGTCTGCTTGGTTGGGAGACCGTGGTTGATGAATCATCATAAACTTGTGCCAAAAAATGGTAAATCATACATTGTCTAACTTGGGTTATAACCAAAATCTTTGGCTAACACAACACAAATCTTTATTCCGGTAGTAATGCCAATGACCTGAAATCCAAAAAGAGTGAGGATCGAGCAATCGAGAATTTGATTTCAATTTAAGAGCATGCTTGATATATTTTCTCAAATATTTGTACCAACAAACCAGAGAGGGTTATTTCCTTATTTTCTAGTGTAAAAATTATTGATTAAAAAAATTAATTTATTCATCCAATTTAATCATAAAAATCTTGAATCGATTAATTTTTCTGCTTATTTTTTAACTTTTCAGTTCGATTTATTTTAATTATTTTTGTTGTTAAAAACCGATCAATTTATTAATTATTTTGTTAATTTTCATAAGTTAAGAACTTCTTATAAACTAAAATAATCAATTAATTTTTATTTAACAATTATTTTTTAATTAAAATTTAAATTAAAGATAATTTTTATCAATCATATTCCCAATATTCTTTATTTTTATTAATCTTTAGCAGTTTGATAACAATCTAATATTGATTGAATTTTTTAAATTTTAAACTTCTTGTTTTATTAGTTTTAACTTTTGATTTGATTTTTAAAATATCGGTAAGAATGATATTTTATTCAAATTAATTAAAAGTACAATTTTAGTAGATAAATTATGTTTTTGCCTAACGAGTTATCATTGAACTGTCTCATATATATTACATTTTAAACTCTTAATAGTAATTTAAAAGGTTTCTTACGCATGAGGATCAGAAATTAGCAAACGCATGTGTCAATACATGTCCTACATATTTACTATTATTTGAATTATGATCCCTCTCCTTTAATTAATGGAGCTTGCAGCTGCAAAGACTTGGACAGTGGTCTTACCTTCGACGTCTGAAGTGAAACAGTAACAACCCACTTGGTGGCATGACATGTGAAAGATCTAACTTCGATAAAAAAAACGCAGTTGCTGTGAAAGCCAAAGGCCAGATCAAGAGCCAAAGTTCCTTGAACGACTCGAGCAACTGGTTCATCAAGGGGACATGCCTTAAATATCCCACCATGCAGGACCCTTGAAGTTGCTTGGAAAAGATTTGAGATAGAAGCTGTGGTCCACTCAGGGGCACAATACTAATAATGACTAAACGGGCCTCCTCTCCATTGTGATTGATGTTGGTGGATGCTGGTCAATTTCCAGTGACAACACCCCACGTTCCATATTCTCGGTGATGAGTTGCTGTGGTCCCTAATTAAGTCGTCTGATCTACTTCTCAATATCCACCATTAACATGGTTAGGACATTCATCAAGAAATTCTTTAGGTTAGAGTCGCCTATCTCATTCTATTAAATGATCTTGCCAATTTAGTGAAGTGGACACCTTCCATATGATCAAAATTCACTATGCAGAGGGTGTTATTTCTCTACTAGTAATAAACCCTAAAACCGGAACCTCTAACAGAGTCTCCTTGCATTGTTGTTATTGCCGTTTTTACTCGATCGTTTCTATTTGTTAAAATTAAGGAGCAATTACAACTGTTAACCTACTGTCAGAATATTGTTAAATGACATTATGGTCGAGAAAGAGACGGAAGTTGAAAAAGAAGAATTCTTTATATTTGTATGTGTTCAAAGTATACGAAGAAGACTTATTGATATAATTATTGAGAATTATATTTCTAAAGTCAAGTTGGCAAGGAGTTAGAAATCTTGAGTTTCAAAACATATAATTGAAGCTGAATCGGACTAAATAAAAATGTTTCCGAGCTGAGACTATGATGAAGCAGGGACAAGTTGGATAGTACCTTCAAAAATATGATGTCATATAAGGGAATAATCAAATATTAGTATGTTTAGTGCATTCATAGGAGATATCATTATGAGTAATTTTTATGACACTGTGATTACCGCAAAGGAAAAAGAGTTACAAAAGAAGAGAACACTCAAAAGAAACCAACGTAGCCAAAGAAACTCGTAAATTAAGCTCAATATTCTACTTCGTGTAAGAGTGAGAGATAATTATCTTTTTATTGCGCGATAAAGCAAAAGATATGTCATGAAAGAAATAATAACTAGTAGTGGAGTGATAGTTTGTTGGATTCCCAGCCAAGTGAATAGCAGAGTATACTCGTCAAACCGTTAAAATGTTTTATATATCTTGGGCAAAGTAAAATGAAGGGTCGTAATAAATTGACAATATACAAATATATAAATTTTAAAAGTATAATTTTATTATTAAAATTTAATATTCATATATAAGTGACTCAATTTATAAATCCGCATACTCAACAAAAAACTAAATGGCCATAACATCAGTTAATAATATCTTATACAAATGTTAGTAGCGATAAAATTACTAAAAATAATAACAGTAATAATAAAATATTAGTAGTGGCAATCGAACAACAATATCAAGCTGTAAAACACTAAGAGAATTGCACTAATAAGCACATAAATGATCATAATTTATGAAAAATAATTTCTCTATATACTTTTAGAAGTAAAATCATTAATAATAGTATCAAGATCAATATTGTTTAACATATCTTTCTTGATACATAAAATGACTAAACCATTCAATTTTTTTTGTGTGACATTGATGACCTCAAATAGGTTTTCAATAATTTTAACTTTGAAAATTTTCTCTTAGCTTATGCTACCGTCACAAGTATATTCAATATAATTTGACGAGTTATTGAAACATATGGATAATAATCTGGAGCTTTAATGAATTCTAAAATTTCAACTAATGATATTACCTCATTTGACAAAGTTACTTACAACACTTTTAATTGAGAAAAAGATAATCTAAATCCACATCCGATTTATTATCATGAGAAAGAGTTGTTGTAAAATTAGTGTAACATTTTCTTAATTCATTATCATCTAATGACCTCAACTTCTTTTAATCAAATAAGAATCTAAAAATATTTTCAAATGTCATTAATTGTTTAAATCTATTCTGCATTGAAGCAATTTCCATTACCATAACAACTAAAAAGTAATTACTCCGAAAGAATCTTCAGTTGATTGTATTTCTTCATTGAGATCATTTTTATCAAATTGTTTTTTCCTAATAATATGACGTCTAGTTGGAAATTGAGGCTCTATATTCATTTCATTTATAAGACTTTTGGCAACATTTATACTCAAGGCAAACCCCTCGTCTCTGTATTTCTAAAAAATACCATCACTCCTTCTAATTGCTCTATAATAGTGTTAATACACATAGATTTAGACTGCAACTTTTTACTCACCATGTTAATAATGAATACAATATCATACTAAGTAAAAACTCAAAACTCTCAAATACATTACCAAACTTTTCTCTTTACTCTTTGACTTAGCATTATCACAAGATCTAGATAATTCCGTCAAAGCCAATCTTATTTGATGATCTTGAAATCTAATAGGTTTAAAAATCTAATAGCTTTGACACTTTTTATTTGACTCTCCCGATTTCACGGTTAAGGCCAAAACATGATAATGTAAAACCTTTCACCTTTTAAGAAAACTTGTAAATAATGCATATTTGTGTTGCACAACTCCAACAAATGAAATAGCTTTAACAAGTGAATGCGTTTTATCACTAAGAGTAAGATAAAGACTATGACAAACACATGACATAAATAATGCTCTTGAATTTATTCCAAGTAATCGTTTTTGAAACCTTTGGTGTTTTTTCTTCATATGAGAACCATTTTCATAACCTTGAGCCCTCACATTATGGACATTAATATCAAGAGACTTAAATGAATTGAATAATTTATTGAAAAGTTGCAATCTAAATGTGTCATCTACCTTCAAAAATTCTAAAAAATACTCCTCTATTTTTGTTTTTTTATTTGACATATTTACACGTTATAGTAACAAACTCATTTGTTCTTGATGTCTCAAATCTAGGGTACAATCGGGAATAACAGAAAGTATTTCACCTCTTTAATGATCCTTATGATTAACCAACAGTTCTTTAATATATTTCCGTTGATGAATACAAATCTTTTCTTCGGTTTGCTTAATTTGTAAACCAAGAAAGAATTTTAATTCACCCCTCATGCTCATTTCAAATTCACTTTTCATCAAATTCTCAAAACTATAAAATAGCTTCTTAGACGTTGCACCAAAGATAATATCATCAATATATATCTGTACTATGATGAAATCATTCTTAATGCACTTTCTAAATAAAGTCTTATCTAGATGTCCTTTACTAAAACCATTTTCAATCAAAAAAGAACTTAGAAGATCATACCATACAAAGCTTTATGAAGTTTATAGATATAATCTGGTTTTTTAGAATCTTCAAAACTAGGAGGTTGCTTTACATAAACCTCTTCATCTATAAAACCATTCAAAAAGGCACTTTTCACATCCATTTGAAACAGTTTTATATCATGACAAACAACATATGCAAGCAAAATCCTAATAGCTTCTAATCTAGCTACAAGAGCAGAGGTGATTATAGTCTATTCCTTCTTATTGATTATAGCCTTGAGCTACTAATCTAGCTTTGTTACAACTAACTCTACCTGATTCGTCTAGTTTATTTTTAAAAACCCATCTAGTTCCTATGATTGACTTGTTGAAGGGTCTGGGAACTAAAGACCAAATTTTATTCTTTGTAAATTGATTCATCTCCTCTTGTATGACTAAAATCTAAGCTTCATCCTGAAGAGCTTCATCAATTTTCTTAAGCTCTATTTCAGAAATAAAAGCTACATTTGCTTCTCTTCTAAATTTTTCATTTTAAAATTCACCACCATGATCATTTCTAATTCTAGCAATAGAAATTCCTTTGTCATTTTGTAATTTTTTTGGAAAGAACTTTAAAAAATTTAAAAGACTCATCTTTATGTGACAAAATAATATCCAACAAAATCTAGTGAAGTTATCAACAATTACGAGACCATACTTCTTTGTGCCAAGACTTAATGTCATAGTTGGACCAAATAAATCTATATGTAATGTTGGATCCCACATGATTTTGAAATCCAACTCTTAAGAAAACATGAAACGTGAGCGTATTCCCATGAAATTTACTGAATCATCATCTATTCATCTTCTTGCTCTGATACCACAAATGTTGGATCCTGCTTGTTTCCGGAATCCAACTCTTGCAAAAGCATGAAACCAAACATGTTGGGCACCACTTTTGAAACCCAACTCTTGCTTTGATACCATGAATTATTCAAAAAATATTATCTCTACATCTCTAGTTTAATTTGAAGAAAGAACTATCTCATTCGGAGCTCTATAGCTCAAGATATGCCTTCGTACACCAATCATGCTCTCCCAATCGACCTTTCACTTTCTTTCAATCAAACTTTTTCAAATCAGAACAAAAAGATACCAATTTTTCATGGAGAGATATATACATGTCTTAGGAAACTATCGCTTCAAGAACCACTTCATTCAGAGGTCAGATGAGGAAGTTATGGACAAAAGAATCCAACATTTTTAGGTCATTAATCATCTTGTACCTGTCTTGGAGCAATTGTCATAACTTTTTTTTACAAATGTTTGATTGAGTTTGTTATTAGACCATTTGAAAGTAAACTTCTATATCTACAACTTTCATGAAGATCACAAAGTGAGATTCTGCCTCTAAAATGGTCAAAAATCGTAATTTACTGAAGCTGATCTGTGAATGTCTATTTAATGGGCATCCATGTCCGTTTAACAGACATTATTGGGGTTGGGAGTCCATTTTGGCCGAGAAGGTCCATTTAACGGACATCCATGTTTGTTTAATGGACATAGACTGGCTTAGGAGCCCTTTCTCACCTAAGAAGGTCCGTTTAATAGACTTAAAGTTTGTCTAACGGACATAGGGGTTCCCAAAACCCCTCCAAGTCTCTCCTATGTTTCCTACATCCAACATAACATCATATTCACTCATAATCTTCCCCATTTCACATCTTCTAATGCAATAACACTCCTAAAACATTCAATTACCAATTTGGATGCATCAAACTCCCAAAATTCAACTCAAAATACTCATCACAAATACACACTCTCATCATTCACCATGATTGTCATGTTTAAACTTCCTATGCAGCATCTTCACTTATAATGCCTCATATCTTTTCACTCCGATTTCCTAAATTTACATACTTTATAGCGTCGGAAAGCTAAGAGGATCATCTATAACTTTTATTAAGGAAACTTAGTCAAAATCATCATAGATTAATACATAATTTTTCCTGAAGTTAGAACACACATTTTACCCTGATGTAAAACTTGAAATTTATCCCAACTTCACTTTCTCTGTTGCACATCATTAATAACAATTCAACTACCAATTGGAATTCATCAAACTCTCAACCTCAATTCATTTGACTCTTCATATTCAACAACATCTCATCATTTATACCATTCCTATGTGTCTTTTCCATAACATCTCACTGATGTGAATATATATATATATATATATATATATATACCAACCATTCATGCTCAACATTCATCATGCTCATCCATACATCATTCAGAATTCATGTCCATACATAAATCCATTTTTCATCAACATCATAAATTAGAAGTTTTACAAACTTTAATGGAATTTCAAGCCACAAAACATTAATATTCCAAAATCCCCAAATTACACATGACACTTGAACAATAATTGCTCAAAATATAATTACAGCTTTGTTTTACATAAATTACTCCAAAACAAAACAAAACATGCAAATCCGGAGTAACTTTCGCTTAATCTCATTCTCTTCACCTGAGGATGGGACAGAAAGTGGGGGTGTGCTTAAAAGCTCGTGGGTAACAACTTATAATGAAAAAATAAGCAAAACCATTCCAAAAGTTCATTGTAATAGAAAATTCTTGTTGAAATCCATAAAGCACTTGTTTCTCAAATTTTCATCATGTAGTCAAATTTACAAACCACAAAACATGAATGCATTAAACATGTTCACATGTCATAAGCACATAACACATCAGAATGGTTTGGGTAGATCCATATTCATGACGCACTAAACATTGCCATATAATGCTGTAAACTTGAGGGAGTCTTTGAAGGAGCTCCGTGCCATTAGCAAATAGACGGAGGAAGCCTATTTTTGGGTCAACGTGTACGTGACATTTCTTGGACGGACTACCAAAACCCACGTAACATGTATTTCAGACTTGTTGCCCAAAACAACACATTTCAAAAATTGATTTTTCGTAAACATGAGGTATTTCGAAAACAATTTCCAAAAATATGATTTCATAAACATGTAATCCTTTCGACGAAATAATGTTCATAAATCATCACACAATTCACATATCAAACATGTAGCAATTCCACAATTCATTAAAGACACAATTAATGCAACACTTACGATGCAATTTAAATTATTAAATTTCCTTGATTTAGAGAAAACAAAAATAGCTTATTTACTCAATTATAAACAATTATCCACCTTAATTTCCTTGCTTGAAAACCTTGCTCATAAGCGTCTACTCTTGCTCCTCTTGGCTCTCTTGATTTTCTTCAACATTGACAAAAATCTCCAAATCAATAGGCATTCCAATTGAGAAACACATAAGACATATTCACTAAAATTGATCTTAGAGTTCTTAAACTCATACATTTCTTAAGCTATATGAACCAAAACCCTCTCAAAAATCTTAAATATTAAGATCAAGCTTATCTTGGATCTTCACCAAATGAAGAGTTTATTGGCTTGGATGAGAGCTCTGTTGCTACTCTACCTTTTTCCTTCTTGAATAAGCTTCAAAATCCCTCTTAAAAACTAAGAAAAATCAAAACCTAACTCTTCTTCTTTCTTTTATCCTCTTCTCCACCGATTCTCTCCTTCTTCTCTCTTCTTTTTGTTTCTTTTTCTCCCAATTTCGTTTTCTTCTTCCTTAAAATCAATCCAACCCCTTCTTATTTCAATTTTGCCATTAATGAGTGATAAATGTCCAATTTGCCTTCCTTCAAAGCCTTGTAACTAAGATGTTCAAGTGACTTGCCAATTTTGCCCTTCATGAAATCTTACTATCTTAACTAATTATCATGGGAAAATTGAAGGAATTGAAGGAATTTGATATCACTTCCTTCTAGAAAAATGTTCCTCATTGTCTTAAGTTTTTAATGACACCAAAGTTATTCAATTTGGTTTAGAAATCTGAAATTTATACCTCAACCATTTCTGAACTGTTCTTATGCTGAAACAATATTCTATTCTTAACTTCCTTCAAGAAATTGACATTATTAGAGACATAATTAAAACTCAATTTCATCACAAAATTTGTAGCCCTATCCCTCTAGGTTACTCCAAATTAAATATTATCTCATTTGGATAACTAGAGAAAAGTTATGGCTAAAACACTGAAATATACTCAGCTATCATGCTTCATCTACATTTTTCAGCTTTTCACTTCCAACATTTTCAAATATAATAGTTGTAACTTCCAAGAAAATTTTGGGGTGCAACAAGTAAGGTATTTGTGAATTTTGGGGAAATTAGGAATAAATTTTGGGAATTGTAGAAAATAAGAAAAAGAAATTGAAAGAAGCTTTTGAAATAGTTGGATTGTAAAGATGAAAGTTAAGGGAGTTAGTTTCAAAAGAAACTAAGTAAGAGTTTAGGTAGTGTGAAAGTGACAAGTGTCACTTAGGCTTTTTTACTCTTGCTAGAAGTAGGTTACTATTCTTGAAGAGGTGACAGGTTAAGTCTTGTCTAAGTTCCTCCTTCATTTTGATCTTCTTCAAATTTTTCTTCTCTTACACAGAGTTTTCCATCAAATACCTTCGAAGAGATTTTTATGTTTCTCCTTTCCTTCACCAAACCCACTTTTTCATGTGTGTCCTCTACCCCAAAAAAAAAATAGAAGCTGGTCATTGTACTCAGTAGAGTACATAAAACGTGTGGAGTTTAGGGCTTGAAGATTTTGGAGTTTTCAACAGGTAAGTGGTGAAAAAATCCTTTAGAGTTGGGGATTTGTGAAATAAAGATGATAAGTTACTGTCATTTGCATAGAAAATGGAATTTTCGTGTTTGTTCATAAATACTGTGTTGTTGGGGGATGAAAAATCTGGTTATAGTGTTACTTTAGTGTTTTGAACGATCATGAGTGATTGTGTGTTGTAAAATATTGAAAGGTTGAAAATCTGAAAAATATTCACTGAAAATGCGTCAGTCTGTTAGCCATAACGTTTCCTTTAGTTGCCCAAACGAGAAGATTCTTCATTTGAATTAAACTAGAGTTATATGGCTACCTTTCTTATGCAGACATAGAATTTCATTTGTCTTTAAAAGTCTCAAATTTTCATGAAGTTATGAAGTTAGTCTAGTACGTTGGTGTGTGAATGGAAAATTCGCCTTCAGATTTTAGGAGCAAATTTGGATTGATATAAAGAGATTTTAACCAAGATGCCTTCTAGAAAGTTGTATATATTTATTTTATCTTTCCAACGGTATATATTATAAAAATTTTGGACATCGGATTAAAAAGTTATGGTCCTTATAAGTGGAGATGTTCTGGGGAAGAAATGAGGCGGAAGAAATGAGACAGAAGAAAATGAGATGGAAGAAATGAGATGGAAGAAAATGAGACAGAAGAAATGAGACGAAAGAAAATGAGATGGAAGAAATGAGATGGAAAAAATGAGACTGAAGAAATGAGACGGAGGAAAATGAGACGGAAGAAATGAGACGGATGAAAATAAACGGAAGAAATGAGATGGAAGGAAATGAGACAAAAGATATGAGAAAGAAAAAAATGAGATAGAAAAAATGAGACGGAAGAAAATGAGACGACAGAAGTAAGACGATAGAAGTAAGACGATAAAAGTAAGACGATGGAAGTAAGACGATGGAAATAAGACGATACAAAAATAAGACGATTGAGGACAAAAATAGGTTAGAGTCTTTTGGTCATAACTTCTTCTCTAGACATCCAAATGATCTTATTCTTAAACCATTGAATTCGTAAGACATTGATCTACATCTCCACTAAAGAATCATAGCCCTCCAAAATGAATTGAGAAAGATTAAGTGAAAAAGTAGAACGGGCACAATGAGGGTACTCCTAAATAGTATGAACTGGTGTTATTTTACTAAACATACTTTAGTATTTTGATAATATTTTGATTTGTAGGATTCCAATTGAGGTGATTTTTGATTTGGAGTAAACTAGAGAAATAGGGATACAAATCTCATGAGAAACTTAATCTTGATTCAGTTTTTAAGGTGTTTAATTTCTAGATGGAATTTGTATATAGTAAACTATTTTTGATTAAGAACAGTCCAAAAATTTTTGAGGTATATTTTCCATATTACTGAACCAAATTAAGTGATTTTGCTGTCAATGGAAAAATAAGACATATAGGAACATTTTTATAGAAGAGAGTATGGCCAAATTACCTCAGTTTAACCTTCTAATTGTATGTGAACAGTAGATCCAAAAGGGTGTTTTGGAAAATCTGAAAGTAAGCCAGTGAATAATGAATTGTGATTTCAATGGTTCTAGTGAGGTATAAACCTAAATTTTAGTCATAATTAGATGAGTTTTGGTATATGGATAGTGTTGTGAAGAATTTATGGAGTGATACTCGAGATTATCATAAACATGCATTGTACATAATTCATTTCATACATTTGCATAACTCTTAATGGTGCAAATTATGATATCGTGTATACTATTTGTTATAGAGGAGCAATTAGAACATCAACTTCCAGCCATTGCCAGATCTTTCAGGCATTAGCTTCAAAAGCAACAAGTGAGTAGACCAAGATGGTCTCGTATCATTATTTATTCTATTTGAATTTTGTATTAATTGACTACTGAATGCTCATATGAATGTGAATGACTGTGTTGGTTTCTGGACAGGAGGCGCGATGATTGTGATGTTGATTTGGATATTGAAGTGCTACTTGAATGTGAATTGGATGAACTATGTGTACTTAAAGTGATTGTTAAATGTGTTATGAATGTGTATTTGCATATGAATGAAAGTGTGAATTCTCAACTCTAATGTTGAATGCCGGACTAAGGTCCGATGATATGATAAAGTGATTGAATGGAATATGCAAATGTGAGCGATGCATTCCATTGCATGAATGCATGAAATATAATGGTAGCTGTGACCAGAGTAGCTAACTATTAGAACTTAAAGCTCAACGAGTGAAAATGAGCCTCGAGCTCAAAAGTGATTCAAAGCCTCAGGCTCAACGTTTAATGAGCCCTGTATCCCTCAAGTGGATAAGAGACAGTTATTAATGAACCCTATATGGGACAATTTAAGCACTCTGTCACAACAAAGTAACAAATGGGAAGTGAGTCTCATGTGCATTGCATATGCATAATATGAATGATTAAGTTTATTGAATATGAAATAATGTGAAATATGAAATAAAGTGAGATGTGTGAATTATGTGTTATGTGACTGGGTGAGCCATCGATGATGGTCACTCATTGAGTTCGCAAAACTCACCCAAAATT